>JAABOM020090508.1:0-28815 GCA_011800125.2 Solanum clarkiae | reverse complement strand
TAAGAAGTATTTGTTAGTATGATTGTGCTGGAATTTCTGGACAGATTGTGCATTTGGGATTCTTGTGTACTTTTCTTATTAATTAAGAGGGTTTTCTCTTGTTGGCTGGATTTATAATGTATTAGTAGTTAGTTATGCAACAAATAATGGTTTTATAGTAGTATAAAAAGGCTGGTTAACTACTGTTACAATCCACAAAAGTGAGTCATTATACGATATCGCAATTATGTGCTTCGTATGAACTTATGGACTGTTGAAGAGCAAGTTGTTGCTTCATGTCCTTAATAACTGATTTGTCACTATTCTGGGACGGGTTTATAGCTGGCTGTATGTGTCAATGTTGCTGGAATTGTTTGGGGTTGTCGACGTCGAAATGTAGTGAAAGAAAGGTAAAGTTATGCTGCCCGATTTTAGATTGCGTGGAATTATGATGTGCTATATTTTGTGGGCTTTTGTAAGGCTGGTATGGCATTAGGGCAGGCTACACATGATATGTATAAGTGAATGTGCACTAGGGAATATGATTAGAGGCAAAATGGTTGAAAGAATATGCTATGGTTCGTAGTTGTCCGCTTGCTGCCCATATGTTGTTTTGTTATGTAATTAGGCTACCAAAGGGTGTTTATTGGCTGCTAATGCTAGTTTTATCACCTACTATGTTGTAGATAAGTATTTGAAGGAAGGGAAGGTTGTTTTGGGTTAGTAACGAGGTCATCCAATGAGGTATGTAAGGTTATTTGATTTTGTATCATTTGGCATGAAACATAGATCCTTCCTTGGCACATAAAGCCACTTACCAACTCCGACTCAACTATTAATGGTATCTCCACTCTTAAACATGTTCATATGATTCTATACATGGTCACTTTCGAATCTGGTCACATACATGAATACCAAAATACCTGGTTTCTGTTGCCAAATAAAGTTCACAAGTTGTACTATTTCATATGCATTTCAGTGTTCATCCAATGTACTCTTTTATTTGTCATATTATCTTGTATGAATGTCTACATATCACATATTACATATACAGTTTTACAGCTCCAATATTATGGCCACCAAAAGAACAATCTCAAAGGTAATGGAAAGATAAGATATGCAGTTCTGGTCGGTGGTAGCCCCGAGGGGTTAAGTATAACCTAGCCAGGGGACGATCCTATCAAAGGGGGGTAGCTCGAGGGGTTGAGTATAACCTAGCCAGGGATGAACCCGATACAGTTTAACACTGATCAGTTGGTCATATGTTCTACAGCTGTGCACAGACGATAAAGTAAAGATGAAGGTAATGTAAAGAATGTAAAGTACATGATTTCATAGTATAACTAAGGGTGGCCCCTGATCTTCTACAGATGCATGGTTTCATTAAGTTGTTACTTTATATATAGTATATCCTGCCTTACATACTCAGTACATTATCTCGTACTGACGTCCCTTACGAGGGACCTGCATTTCATGCTGCAGGTACAGGTGCCAGTAGATCTCCCCAGTAGGAGAACAGGATATTCACCTACTGTCATCAAGCTTCAGGTTGCTTCGGGGCTTGTGCATTTCTAAAGCTTACATATTTTTATTGCATAATTTGTTGAGGCGAGGCCTTTCCCGACCCTTATCAGATGTTTTTCTCTATTTAGAGGCTTTGTAGACTATGTAAAGTAAAAATGAAGTCATGTCTGGTACTTTAGACACGTGGCCCCAACAGCCTAGTCATATGCATTTCCTTTTGGCTTATTATCATTGTTTACCTACTTTAAGTCATGCTAAAGGTAGAACCCCTCATAATACGTATAGTAAGCGCATAGTTACAGGTTGGTTCTCCCGGGCCTTTGGGGTGTGACAAACCACCTATTGATACTACCGTGCAGGATCTGAGAAATGCAGTCCCATTATTGACTCGTATAGTTGGCGGCCAAGGCCAAACACAAGAAGGTCCGGTTATAGTTGCATGTGGTACGAATAGCACAGCTAGAACAAGGACACGCGATTTCCTTAATTTGGACCCTACATCCTTCATTGGGTCAGATCCTAATGAAGATCCCCAAGACTTTATTGATCAGATTCAACGCACTTTAGATATTATGCATGTGAGTGGTATAGAAGCTATCGATTAGTGAAATATTGGTTGAAGGGTGTGGCTATGTTGTGGTATGAAGTTTGGAAGCAATCTAAGGGTATAGATGCCCCCCAACTACCTGGAAGGAGTTCGAAGAGGCATTTCTTGACCATTACTTGCCATTAGAGATCCGAGAGGCCCGTGCTGATTAGTTATTGAATCTCCACCAAGGGAATATGAGTGTGAGGGAGTACAACCTTCAACTTAATTCCCTGTCTAGGTATGCTCCTAATGTAGTTGCTATTATTGCAGATAGAGTTCATCAATACGTGGATAGATTGGATAAGTATCTGGTCAGAGACTGTACTATTGCTTCCTTGAACAGAGACATGGATATAGCAAGAATGTAAGATTTTGCACAGAAATTAGAGGATCAGAGGCAAAGGAGAAGGACACAAGAGTTATAAAGGGGGCAGTTTAAGATGGCCAGGTCTACAGGGCAGTTTACACCACCCCAAAGTGAGCTTAGGCCTCGGTTTTCTAATAGACCGCCTAGGCCTCATTCCCTACTCTGCAGCCAGTGCTCTACCACAAAATCAAGGGTCTAGAAGTAATCAGTTTGGTCAATGAGGTGAGGGACAAGGTACACGAACAATAGGATATTCAACAGGTCGGCAAATGACCCCTACGCAGCCTTGTAAACAGTGTGGAAGAAGTCATTCAGGTATATGTCAAGTTGGGATTGACGCTTGTTATTAGTGTGGTGCGCCAGGGCATATGATAAGATATTGCCCGAGGAAGCGTATGGGTGATGTAGCAAAATCTACTCGGTCAGTTGTTGCATCATCATCATTAGTTCCTCCATCAGGTAGGGGCAAACAATCACCTATGGTTCATGGTAGAGGTGTTAGAGGGGCATCTAGCTCTAGCGGAGTTCAGAATCGTATTTATGCTTTTGGGAGTCGGCAAAATTTGAAAGCTTCACCTGATGTGGTCACAGGTACATTGTACATCTTTTCACATAACATATATATATATTAATTGACCCTGATTCTACACTATCATACATTACCCCACTAGTTGTTGGGAATCTTAAGAGAACACCCAAATTATTGAACAAACCATTTGAAGTGTTCACACCAACCGGTGATCTATTATGGCTAGAAGGGTTTATTATGACTGTGCAGTAACTGTTTGTGATTGTGACACATTGGCTAACCTTATTAAGCTAGAAATGTTGGAATTTGATGTTATAATGGGTATGGATTGATTAGCTTCTTGCTATGCCACCGTGGATTGCCGAACTAAGAAAGTGACTTCCACTTTCCAAATGAGGCAGTTCTTGAATGGGAAGGCAATATTGGGGCACCAAAGAGTAAGTTTATATCTTATTTTAAGGCTTTAAAGATTATATCTAAGGGGTATATATGTCATTTAGTTAGGGTGAGAGATATGGAGGCAGAATAACCAACTCTTCAATCAGTTCCAATAGTGAATGAATTTGTTGATGTGTTCCCTGAAGAACTTCCAGGCTTACCTCCATAATGAGAGGTAGATTTTGGTATTGACTTACTTCCAGGCGCTCAACCTATTTCCATCCCTTCATATAGAATGGCCCCAGCAAAGTTGCATGAATTAAAAGAACAGTTAAAAGACTTATTGTAGAAGGGTTTTATAAGACCTAGTGTGTCCCCTTGGGGTGCACCAGTGTTATTTGTACATAAAAAAGATGGAACTTTGAGAATGTGTATTGACTATCAACAATTGAATAGGGTGACAATTAAGATTAAATACCCCTTCCCAGGATTGATGATTTATTTGATCAGTTATGGGGTGCCAAATGCTTTTCAAAAATTGATTTGAGATCAGGTTTTCACGAAGTGTGGGTGAAGGAGAAAGGAATACCTAAGACTGCTTTCAAAACATGCTATGGTCACTTTGAATTTCTTATTATGTCATTTGGGCTAACGAATGCACCAACAATTTTTATGGATCTGATGAATAGGGTATTCAAGCCATTCTTAGATGTGTTTGTGATAGTATTTATAGATGACATTTTGGTATATTCAAGATCAGAAGAGGACCATGCAAATCACTTATGACAGGTGTTACAAGTTCTTTGTGATCGACAGTTGTGTGCCAAGTTTTCTAAATGTTATTTTTGGCTAAAATCAGTGGCATTTTTGGGTCATATCATATCCAATGAGGGAATAAGGGTAGATTCACAAAATATAGAGGCTGTGAAAGATGGTCCAAGACCAATAACACCCACAGAAGTTCGGAGCTTCCTGGTTTTGGCAGGTTATTACAGAAGGTTTTTTGAAGGTTTTCTTCCATTTCTGCACCTCTAGCAAAGTTGATACATAAGGAAACCAAGTTGTAATGGAATGATGCATGTGAAAGAAGCTTCTAGGAGCTGAAAAATAAACTAACTTTTGTACCTGTGCTAGTACTTCTAGAAGTCACCGAGTGGTATGCAGTATATTGTGATGCTTTAGGAGTTGGCTTAGGGTGTGTATTGACACAACATAGTAGAGTAATTTCTTATGCCTCTAGATAGCTACAACCACATAAGAAAAACTACCCAACCCATGATCTTGAGCTAGCAGCGGTTGTATTTGCTCTGAAAATATAGAGCCACTATTTGCATGGGGTTCACGTTGACATATATACTGACCATAAGAGTTTACAATATATCTTTAAGCAGAAAGACGTAAACTTAAGACAGCAGAGATGGCTAGAGCTAATAAAGTATTATGACGTCGATATACTATACCATCTGGGGAAGGCAAATGTGGTAGTCGATGCTCTGAATCATAAGGTAATCATGAATACTGGTGATCAACCACTGATAAGTGAAGGAGTCGCTAGGATCTACTTCAGCTAGCCAGTTTGGGAGTTCGCCTTCTTGAAACTCCAAAGGAAGGGGTTATTGTGCGTAATGCTGCAGAGTCTTCATTGGCAATGGAGGTGAAAGAAAAACAGTTTTAGGATCCTGTTCTGCGACAGCTTAAGGAAAAGGTAATTCAGGGTATGATAAAGGGCTTTGACCTCACACAAAATGGAGTAATTTACTGCCAAAATAGATTATGTGTTCCTGATATTAATGGATTAAGAAAGAGGATAATGGAAGAAGCCCATTATTCCCGATATTCCATCCATCTAGGATCAACTAAGATGTACCATGACCTGAAGGAAATATTTTTTTTTGGGGGGGAGGCATGAAAAAGGACCTTTCAGAATTTATGACTTAATTTCCAAATTGCCAACAAGTGAAAGTAGAACATGAAAAGCCAAGAGCTTATATGCATCATATAGAGCTTCCAACATGGAAGTGGGATATGATCAATATGGATTTTGTTATCGGTTTACCTTGCTCATTTATGAAGTTTGACTCCATATGCGTAATAGTTGATAGACTCACAAAGTCCACACACTTCTTGCCAGTCAGGAGTGATTATACAGATGAAAAGTATGCCAAGCCATACCTCAAAGAAATAGTCAGACTACATGGAGTCCCAATCTCCATTATTTCTGATCGGGGGGCTCAATTCACTAGAAAGTTTTGGATGTCATTCCAAAGGAGTTTAGGGACACAAGTGCATTTGAGTACTGCATTCGAACCATAAACAGACGATCAAGCAGAACGCACCATTCAGACACTTGAAGATATGTTGCGAGCTTGTGCATTGGACTTTAAAGGTAGTTGGGTGGACCATTTTCCACTTATTGAATTTTCCTATAATAATAGCTACCACACGAGTATCAAGATGGCACCTTATGAAGATTTGTATGGAAGGAAATATAGGTCGCCAATTAGATGGTTTGAAGTGGATGAAATCACCTTGCTTGGGCTAGATCTAGTACTACAAGCCATGAAAAAGGTTAAGGTAATACAACAGTGGCTAGAAAAAGCACAAAGTTGTCACACATTATATGCGGATGCTAGAAGGAGAGCACTGAAACTCTTAGTAGGGGATTGGGTATTTTTAAAGGTGTCTCCAATGAAAGGGGTTATGAGATTGGGTAAGAAAGGAAAACTGAGCCCACGTTACATAGGTCCATATAAAATTATTAAGAAGTTCGGGCAGGTTGCATATGAACTAGAGCTACCCCAAGAGCTTTCAATGGTTCATCAAGTTTTTCATGTCTCAATGGTTCGAAAATGCATAGGTGACCCATCCCATACCACTCCTATTGAAGACGTGCAGGTTACAGAAGATCTCACATATGAAGAGGTACCTATTGCTATTCTAGATCATCAAGTTATGAAGCTAAGGAATAAAGAAATAGCTTCAGTAAAAGTACTTTGGAGGAACCAGTAAGTAGAAGAAATAACATAGGAGGTCGAGGACGTGATGAAATCAAAATACCCTTACTTATTTGAAGCTAAAGAGGAAGTCCAACATCCAGAATTGGGGGCTATAATAGGTGTGTGTGTTTGAACGTTTATTGCGTTGAACTTGGTTAAGCTATCCATTTGTGCTACCATTCGAGGACAGATGTTCCTAAGAGGGGAGGATGTAACATCCCACATCTTACAATACTAGTATTATGCAAATTAAACATGATATGGCTTTTCAAATTAGCTCCAATTTTTAAAGTGCTTGAATCTCATGTTATAGGGCGATATGTGCGTCTAACGCTTACTAGGGTCGAGTGTATACATGTTTTCTATCAAATTGAGGAGATTATGACCCTAAACAAAGTGAGATAATTAAGGTGCCTGTAGGACTTAAGAGGCTAGCAGGTGAGGCACCTACTTGCTTAGCTTAAATTTTCTTGTTAAACGGAGACGAGGCCCAACGTCGAATTTATCCAAGTCCGATTATGAATAAAGTCCGCGTTAAGGGTGTAAATTTAGCCCATGTTTTAGCATCATTAATATATTTTACTTTCAGCCCAAGATGAATAATAAAAGGGCCCAAGTACACCACAACCCACTTGGCTAATTGGGCCCAAACTAAGTGAAGAGGACTTTAGAAAATGGGCAGCTGAGGCCCATCAATTTTGAGATCCATTTAGGCCCAAGTATAAGGGACAAGATGTTGCATCACAAAGTTATTAATATGTGTTAATATATGGTGAAACGTTCAAAAGAAAGTCGGCTAAAGAGACTATTTAAAAGGGCTCAAAAATAGCTCCTTAATTCATTTCATTTTGGAACAAATTTACAGCTTTCCTAAAGACTATTTTTCTCTCTTTATTTCACTTTAGAAGGAAGCCTGCACAACCCTCTAGGGATCTTGAAGGAGAAATAAACCTTGAAGGCTAAGGTAAGTGGAAATATCCATGTATTTGTTATACTTATCCCATGACAAACAAGAAGTATATGCTAGTTATGTTTGTGCTGAAAATTTGGACAACATGTGTCCTAAGGATTGTGAACTTTTCTTGTTGTTCAAGACGATTTTCTCTTCTTGGTTGGATGAATTATGAAGTAAATCTTATGTTCGTAACAAGGTTTTGCTTGTTAGTGATGTAACTTAGGTGTTGCACCACTTTTACAGTCCGAAAAAGTGAGTTCTGATAGGATGTCCCAATTGTGTCCTTAGTACGAACTTGTGGGATGATGGATGAAAGGCTATTGCCTTGCATCCTTTATGAGTGATTTGGTACTGCTCTAAGACTTTTTAAGGCTGTTTTTATGTATATATGTGTTGAGAACAGTTTGGTTAAAGTTGGAACAAATTTGGAATGGTTGACGTCGAAATGTAGCGAAGGGATGTAACATTATGCAACCTATTTGTATGTTGCATAGAATTATTATGTATTGTGCTATATGGCCTGTTGTAAGACTGTTATGGCACTAGAACATATGATTAGAAAATATGATTAGGGGCGGAAAGGTTGAAAGAATATGCTCGGGTTTATAAATACCCGCTTGCGGCCCGTATGTTATTTTTTTATGAGATTGGGCTGCCAAGATGTATCTATTAGGTTCTAATGCTAGATTTATCACCTACTATATTGTAGATAAATATTTGGAGGAAGGAAAGGTTATCTCGAGGTAATAGCGAGGTCGTACAGCGAGGTATGTAAGGCTACTCGATTTCATATTATTTGGCATGAAACATAGATCCCTCCTTGGCACATAAAGGCACTTACCTACTCCGACACAACTATTAACCATGTCTCCATGCTTTTACATGTTCATATGCTCCCATATTGAATCACCTTTAAATCTGCATACATACTTGGATACCAAGATACATGAGTTCGTTCTACTAAATAAAGTTCGTGTGTTGTTTTACCTCCTATGCATTTCATTATTTGTGTAACTTACTCCTTTCATTGTGGTGTTGTCTTTTGTGATTATTTACATGTCATATGTTGTATCTACAGTCCTACAGCTCTGATATTACGACCACCAAAAGAATCATCTCAAAGCTAATTGAAAGATAAAGTAAAGCATATCGTTTATTGATGGGTGGTAACCTGAGGGGTGGAAGAATCACCTAGCCAGGGTCGATCCTATCACAGGGTTTAGCCTAAGGTGTTAAAGGAAAAGCCTAGCTAGGGCCGATCTTGATATAGATTTACCACTGATCAGCTGGTCATTTATATTACATGTTGTGCACAGACTATACAGTAAAGGTAAACTAATAAAAAGAACATAAAGTACATGATCCCACAGTATAACTGAAGGTGGTCTCTTATCTTACACCAGTGCACAGTTTCATTTGAGTTGTTACTTCATATTCAATGTTTCCTTCCTTACATATTCATTACATTATCTCATACAGACCTCCCTTATGGGGGACCTACATTTCATGATGTAGGTACAAGTGCTAGTAGATCTCCCCAGTAGGAGTATAGGATATCCAGATGCTGTTACCAAGCTTTAGGTTGCTGTGGAGCTTTGTGTGTCTCTAGTTTATATCTTTCTTGTATTGTATAGTTAGCCGAGGCGGGGCCTGTCCCGACCCTTATCAGATACTTTTCCTTATCTAGATACTTTGTAGACTATGTACATTAAAGTGTGATCACATATCGTACTTTAAACACCGTTGCCCCAACGGCCCAGCCATATGCATTTCATTGGCTTGTTATCGCTATTTATTTTCTTAAAGGCATGTCGAATATATAAATCACTTATAATATGTAAAGAAAGTGCATGGATATAGATTGGTTCTCCTGAGCCTTATTGGCAACGGATGCCAGTCTGCCCTAATGGGACTTTGGGCATGACATGAGACACTTGATCAATATAACCATCTCGATCCAAAAGTCAATCATCCTTACACTTCGCTCGAACATATGGACAATCCACTAGCTTGTGACCTACTTCATTACATCCATAACAAGCATTAGTCTTCCTTACCACCCCATCTTCACCTCTTTTACCCCTTCTATGCTTATGAGGACTCTTTTTCTTCGTATGACCCATCTCCCAGAACCATAATAAGCATTAGTATCTTTCAAGCATGGGCCATGGTGGTCTCTACCATATTTTGGGCACCTAGCATGAGGTACCACACCAACACCACCTCTACATTTGAGACTTTGGAACTTACCCACATTATGAGCCTTCTTGGACTCACTACCTCTTCTTTCACCACTAGAATTCTTAGGAACACCCACTTGTTGATTGAGGCTAGTTGCCAATTTTGCCACTACTTTGGCCACTTCCCATAGAGAATTGCAGATCTCCTCATTTATCTTAGCACCATCCAGAGTAACTCGAGGCATATCCTGAAATGTAGTGGTTAAGGGTTGGCAATAAGTCCTAGGGGACCTAACTCTATCGCATGATATGGATCATGAAGAAGTGAAACATTTCCTAAAACATCTCATAGCTTCCCACTCAAAGTTGTGGTGCACAACACAAATATGAATAAGACTCTAATCAACAGGGTGTGTTATATTCCGAGGATCTATTAACCGAGTGCTTTGATACCAAATTTGTCACGACCCAAGCCTAGGCCCTAGATGTGTCACAATGCAAGGAAAATCGGAATAGACCCCAAGCAAGCCTCATAGAACATCATTACAAATCTTTGGTCGCAAGATCAATAAAGCAAGCATCAAAAGATAAAAGAATGGAAAACCAGGGCTAAGGGAAAACACTTCCATGTCATCAAAGTCAAGAGACAAGACTCTAGCGCATATCATCGATGCATAACATATCCAACAAACACCTCTAATACATAGATAAGAGCAGAGGCCAAGGCAATGTAATCGGGCTCACCCTCATAGTCAAAACAGACAATAAAGAAGAATGTCTCAATATATAATAGGAGAAATATAGACTAAGGTTCCATAAATGGAGGACTCACCAACTAGCTTGAATAGCACCGAACTAGCCAGTGGAGGAGGATGATCAACTTGGGTACTGGTTCCTACATGGTGACATCATGTAGGCGTAGAGTATGCGTTAGTATAGTTTAATATACTATAGGCGTAGAGTATGCGTTAGTATAGTTTAATATACTATGTATGTCGTATGAATGCTACAAGAAATAGGCATCATCATCAAAATGCATAATCATGCTCATATAGGATAGCATATGTGTAGAATAGACCAAATTAGATTTCCAAAGTACAAACCCCTTGGTAGACTAGTGATGATGTTTCCCCATCACTTAGGTGGTAAAGTACTAACCCTTCACTCGGTTGATGAGTACAAACCCCCAACTCAGTTAGTAATGATGCCGCCCCATCACTTAGGTGGTGATATACTAACCCTTCACTTAGTTGATGAGTACAACCTCCCAACTCGGTTGGTGATAATGCCGCCCCATCACCTAGGTCGTGAAGTACTAACCCTTCCCTCGGTTAATGGGTACAAACCCCATCTCGATTATTCGGGTTCTTAGACCCCCCCGATTGGGCATAGTCTAATGCAACACTTTATATCGAATTTATCATGTACATAAGCTCGTTTCATCATCATAACATCATGCATATCATACCTCATGCTTTGAACTTTCAATTTAACACACACTTGGGGGTGTAATGGGGGTAAAAGACCATGAAATTTAAAGACGAAAACATGCAAGAAAATATGTTTTAAAATTATCAATCAACACCTTGCAATATGCCCAAGACAATCACATCAATACCCCTCATCAAATCCAACATTATATCCAAGATTTAAAGCTCAAAACATGCTAAACCAACCATAGATTTAAAGCTCAAAACATGCTAAACCAACCATACTTTCATGAATTCAAATCACTATGCAATAAATATCTTAATATACAATACCCACATGTAAAATCAATATTAAATCATGCAAATTAAGTAAAAAGGAGATCATGGTACCATGGGTTGAAGAACCCAATGGCTAAAACCTATATACCTTAGCTTTGGAAAAGATCTTGGTGAAGATTGGAGATGGAGACTCAAGCTTGAAGAAGAACCTTGAGGGAAAACCTTAGCTTGGGATGAGGGTTTAGGACTTGAGTTTGGGGAGCGAAAATATGATTAAGTGTTTGAGTGAGTATTTGGGAATATTTAGGAGGATATGAAGGTGAAATACGGCTACGTATAGGTAAAAACAAGGTTGGGGACACTTAGGCCTAAGACCCCAAAGCCATGGACCGAGTTAGAAATCACTGTGCATTGCGGTGTTGTTGCGGATCGTCTTTGGAAATTGAAATTTTGGAAATCTGAAATTGTGATTCGATTGCTCTAAAATTAGGGTTAGACCCTTCTCCCCCTAATTTTGACCCTCTGAACAAGAATATCAAGTCGGACTTTTGAAAAAATGAACAAATTTTGAGATATATAAAATTTAAAATTCCAAGCATTCCGAGGCATGTTTTTGGGCATGTTTTGGGGTTGTTACACTCAACATATCACTGAGAAACAAATAACAATGAACTAGATATATATGAAAGATATTTCTTCTCTAACTCTAAATTTCTGGACTAGATTTGGTAATTTAAAAAATTCAATAACAGTATTATTGGTGTAATCATGTCATTATAAATTTACAATTTATAAAACATTTCAAATTTGTATTGTTTTAGTGCTTAGAATAGTGTTTAACTATACATGTTACTGAAATATAAAAAATAACAATTGAATCTGTTATAATAGAGAAAACAAATTAAGTATTTTTTATGTTGGTATCTTCTAAATTGAAATGCGCACATTATAGCTTGATTCAGTGAAAGGATGTCATGACCCAAGCATAGGGCCTAGACGTGACCAGTGAATAGGGAACTCGAAGAGACCCTAAATAAGCCTCATAGCAGATCATAAAATATGTTTGGTCGGAGAAGCAATGTAAGACAACGTAAGAAACATAAACAAGGGAAATTGGGACTAAGGAAGAAAGAGATTTATACTTTAATAGCTTGAATATCATAAGTGAGTCAAAGCTCAAGCATAATACATAAAATGTCCAACAATACCTCTACTACATAGATAAGAGTGGGGGCAAAGACAAGCAATCGGGCTCACCCTCATAGTTAATACATATATAAAAGAAAGATAGTCTTAGAATATATGATAAGAGAATAGTCATTGTCCCTGGAATGGAAGACTCACCAAAGGCTAACTTGAATAATCTGACTAGCTATAAGAAGAATCAATAGGAGCTCTGGTTCGTACATGGCAATATCATGTAGTCGTAAAGTATGCATTAGTACATTTAAATGTACTAAGTATGTGGGATGCAATGCAACAAAAGATAAGCTTCATAATCAGCATGCATAACAATAGAAAATAGGCATGATATAGGAATATGACATGTATAATCAATGCGTAAGTAAAACATGCTTAAGTAACCCATGCTCATATAGGATATTATATGTAAAGAATAGACCAAGTTAGAATCCCAACATAGTTGGGAGTTGCCATTCACACCTAGACACCGTAGTGGCAAGGTACACACTCCTCACATGGTCGGTGCCATTCACACTCGGACACCCTGGTGGCAAGGTACACACCCCTCATACGATCTGTGCAATTCACACCTGGACACCCTGGTGGCAAGGTACATACCCCTCACATGGTTATCCAGGCTCCTATACCCCCCCCCTCTTAGATCAGGCATATTCTAATGCAACACCTTATATAGAACATATATATCATGTATATTAGCTCATTTTTTCATCATCACAACATCAATAATATCATATTTTATGCTTCGGACCATCAATTTCTCAAGAAACCATAATCAAACATTTTATCAATCACTTTGGGGGTGTGTAATGGGGATAAAAGACCATGTAATTTAGAGATGAAATTATTCAAGAAAATCTATTATACATCTAGCAATTAATACCTTGCAACGCCCCCCAAGACATTCCCATCAAAACCTCTCATCAAATATAACATTAGATCCAGTATTTAGGGCTCAAAACATGCCAAACAACCATACTTTCATGAAGTGAAATCACTTTGCAGTAAATTTCTCAATATGCAAGACCCACATGTAAAATCAACTTTAAATCATTCAATATTAGTAAAAAGGAGGCTTGGTCACCATGGGTGAAAGGACCCAATGGTTCAACACCACATACCTTGAGTTTGGAGAACCCTTGAAGAAGATTGAAAATGGAGACTGGAAGCTTGAATGAGATCCTTGATGAAATCCTTAAGATTGGTCTTGAGTTTGGGACTTGAATTTAGGGAGAAATATGAGTCTAAGTGTTTGAGTGAGTATTAGGAATGTTTAGGATGATATGAGGGTGAAATAAGGCTAAGTATATGCATTTTCAAGTGTGGGAACCCTTAGGCCCAAGATGTAAAAGTCTTGGACCGAAAAAATTAAAACAGGAACCAAAACCAGTAGGGGAACGTCGTGGAGGCGACACGAAAACCCCACTGTACTCTGAATTTTATGCCCAAACGAGTTCTACAGAAATGAGCATAAATCCTTCATCCAAAATCAGAATGAGGTAAAACCAAGTACGTTGGAAAGCTAATTCAAATAGCATTAATTTAGTAGGTTGATGGCCACCCAATTCCTTGTGTGTTAAGAGATATGCCCCTTCAAATTTTTCCCTTCTAAATAGGTTTTTTTGTGATTTTTGGATTTTGATACGGTTACTCTAAAATTTGGGTTAGACCCATCTCTCACTCAATTTGACCCCCTGAACAAGAATATGAATTAGGATTTTTGAAATAACAAATGAACTTTTAGATATATGGAAAATAAAAGTTCGAGCATTTCTGCGACACGTTTTTAGGCACTTTTTGGGGTCGTTTCAAAGGAGGCGCTTCAAACCAACTAATGCTACAAGGACCTACTTATACTATCCTATAGAGTGAATTAGTGGAAAGTAGAATTGCTATATTGATTATTGGAAAGTATGATGACATCAGAAAAAACATGAATTTGAAAACGAGAAGCAACAAATTGATTTACTACTATAAAATTTGTGCCGCAACATATTTATGTATTATCTGTAGAAGCCATGTCACTGAAAATCTACGATACACCCTAATGCCCCAGCATAATAGGGAGATTCAAGCTAAACCTTTCACCACTATTGAGTTCAATAGAGTTTTGATGATGGACAAAGGACAATGAAACATGTTGATCCGTCAGGTGCTTCATCACACTGTCTCCATGAGGAGGCGACATGATACCACAAGATGAGGAGTAGATAAATCTTCTGGAGATAAGATCGCAACAATAATGTAGGAAGATGTTTTAGCAATCACAAGTGTAAAAAGAGTTGGCGCTGAAAATGAGTTCTAATAAATAAAGAACTCTATGAAAAGAGTTGGTGCTGAAAAAGAGTTCAAATAAATAAAGAACTCTACGAAATGAGTTGGTGCAGAAAAGGAGTTCAAATAAATGAAGAACTCTATGAAAAGAGTTGGTGCTGAAAAGGAGTTCTGATAAATGAAGAGCTTTACTGCAAAAAGAAATTAGGGTGAAGGAGTTCTAAGGAAGAAGAACTCTATTAAAGCTTGAAGCGGGAATCGAGGAATTTGAACTGGAAAAGAGCTTCTCAGCAACTTGATGAAAAAGAGCAAAAACATTCAGAGTTAATTATTGAGACAAAAAAAGAAAAAACAGAGCTGTAAGCATCAAGAGTCTTGATCAGTGAGGAAACACTTAAGAGATCTGTTTCTTTGTTGAGTTTGAGTTTAAGAAGTTTTCTATATATTGTTGAGTCTTAAAGTATTGCTTAGTTCAGTGATCTATAAACTGAAGTAAGATATAGTCTTCAAGTTGGGCGCACCTTGAAGACATAGGAACATAAACCTTAGGAGGTTTGTGTGCAGTTAGGAGTTGTTTGAAGTTTGTTGTTGCTTCAATTACTAGGAAATGTAATTTTTTTGTTGACAGTCATGTTGATATAGTGAAGTTGGAGAAAATTCCTGTAAGGGTACAAGTCGTGGTTTTTCAACTTTTATGAGCCGAGTGTTTCTATGTGAAAATTATGTGTTCTTATCTGTTTTTACTTTTCAAAAACATGTCTGCAAACTTAGTTCTTTGATTAGGAAAATCCATAGGTTGTGTAAATCTAACAATTGGGATTAAAGTAGGTTTTCTTATTAAAGGCTAACACATAAGAATTGATCATGATGAATACTGCACCTCCTCTTGGATACGTAGAAGGACAATCAGTTCTAAGGCCACCATTCTTCGATCGAACACATCTTGGATGGTGGAACACAAGGATCAAAGACTTCATTCAAAGTGAGGATTACGAACTATAGGACTGGATCATTGTAGGACCTACTATTCCAATGAAACCATGGATGGCAAACAAGTTCCAAAGGAAAGAAGGGAATTCACTGCTAATGACTTATAGCATTAAGGAAAAATGTTGAAGCCAAAAAAATTTTGGTTTGTGGAATGGGACCATATGAGTATAAAAGGATATCAAACTGCACTACTGCTAAGCAAATTTGGAATGATATGACTATTTCACATGAAGGATCAGATATAGATGAGGATCAGATGGTCTCTTTAGCAAAGAATTTCAATAAATTTCCCAAGAAAGAGAAAGGGAGAGATAAGAGAGAAACAAGTAGCAAAAAGTGGTCTGATGAATTAGGAAGCAGAAAAAAGCCTAATGATAAAGATCACTCAAGATGCTACAAGTGTGGAAAAACTCATCATCATATCAAACAATGTCCACAATGGGAAATTGAGTGGAGAAAAGAAAGAGCTGAGGAAGAATTAAAAGACAAAGCTGCTAAGCAAAAGGAGAAAAAGGATTAAGCTATGATGGCTACTTAGGGCTTAGGATTTGAGAAATCGGACACTAAAAACCTTCATGAGGATGCATTCATGGCTGTTGATGATTCAAATCTTGAAGATGATGATAAATCTGAGGTAATTATTCTTGAACTAAAAGAAAAGCTACATTTTTTTTCTAAAAGAAAGCTATCTTGCTAATGAATGGGTTGATAGATGAGTTTCAAGAAGTAGCTAATGAAAATGATCAGTTGCTTACAGACTTTTCTGATAAAAAAACTTGATGACTTGTGGTAAAAAATTGTGTGAATGAAGCAAATGAAGAGAATCACAGATTGAAGAAACAGGTCGAAAAGCTTGATGCACTTATGCTGAGCGTAAAATCTAAGGTTTTGAAACTGACAATCAGTGAAAACGGTAAGAGCAAAATAAGTGACGAACATTAAAATGTTGAAACTGAGTTGAAAGAGTGCAAAATTGATTTCTTTGGTGAAAAAGAAAAGGTTAAAAAATTGACTCATGAAATTTCCAACATAAAAGTGGATCTAGAAAGGGCAAATAGGTTGATCCAATCTTCAAGAATAGTGAACCATCTTGGATGTAGAACTCATAGTGAGAAAGCTGGAATAGGCTTCTGTCAGGAGAATGTCACTACCACTGTCTTTGTCACTACCACTAACTTGTGCTATCTTTGTAGAAAGATTGGATATCCAACTACTGATTGTCCAACTGCAAATAATGCCAGGACCAAGAACACGAGCCTTTTGAATAAAAAGTTGACTAAAAATGACAAAAGAAATAGGTCAAAGAATGTGCTGCCAAGCAGGGAAAGAAGGGATCTTATTCATCCTTTTTACAATAGGAAGGGACCCAAGCTAGTCTGGGTTCCTAAAACTAACCGTTGAACTATTTTTCAGGTTGTAGTGAAAGGAAGAAGGCATTAGTATAAGGATAGTTCTTGCTAAAGGGATATGACTGGGGATAAACTTAAATTCCTTTCACTAAAGGGGGAAATATTTCCTTTAGAGATTAAAAATACTATTGTTGGAGTTGGAAAAACTAGAAGAAGTGAATTAAGGGCCTTGGAAGAGGTTGTAGGGTTAAAAAACTGTACACAAAAGAGAGAGATTTGATTTCCAAAAGGCATACAAATATGTACAAGGCTGACATCGTGGGAATGTCAGGTACACAGTTGAAATGCTTGAGTGCTATTGCTAATGATCTTTTACTTTGTCACAAAAGACTTGTACATGCAAGTCTAAAGCAACTGAATACTCTGACATAAAAGGAAAAGGTTATAGGGCTTCCAAAAACTTAGTTCAAAGGCAACAAAGTATGTAGCCGCATGTATAAGGGGGAATCATGTAAGATTATCCTTCAATTCAAAGAACCAGGTAAGCACTACCAGGTGTCTGGAATTAGTTCAGATTGACCTATGTGGGCCCATAAGGGTAAAAAGTAAGGGTGGTAAAAGGATGACTATGAGCTGGAGCACAGGCTACCTAGTTCGTCTACAGGACAATAAGAGAGCTCACAGTCAGGGGGAACTATAGGTTCTGAAACTCAATCTGCTGATTTAGGATGCGCCCAATCAAAATCTGTAGAAGTTGAATCAACTCAAGAATTTGCCAAACAGGTGAATGGAGAATTTGATATGAGCATGATGGGGGAACTTGAGAGGATCTTCAGATATATCAAGGGAACATAAGAATTTGGACTTTGTTAATCTAAAGGTAGTAGTTTCAACCTTGAAGGGTATACTGATGTTGACTATGTTGGCTATTTAGTGGACATAAAAAGAACTACAGGTATGGCTGACTTTCTTAGAATATGTTTAATTTCCTGGATCACTAAGAAAATTTTTTTTATAGCTTTGTCAACTGTTGATACTGAGTATGTAGCAACTGGTTCATGTTATGCTTGGTTACTTTAGATTAAGCAACAATTTCTGGATTTTGGTATATATGTTGGTTGTGTTCTTATTTTGTGTTATAACACCAGTGCAACTAATATTGCGAAAAATCTTGTTCAGCATAAAAGAACCAAACATATTGACATAATGCACCATTTTCTCCATGATAATATAGAAAAAGGTCTTGTTTCAATAATGTTTTATTCTACTGAGAATCAAATTGTTAACATCTTTACTAAAGCACTAAGTAGTGAACACCTTGAAAAAATCAGATTAGACTTTGGGATGATTCCTCAATGATTGGCTAGAAAATCTAGTTTTTGTACAAACATCCAAAACGAGTTCTTATTTCAATTCTCACATATGGTGTATCCCAAAATCCATAAAAATGGACGAAGTCTACATTGATGTGTGTTGCAGTGTGCAGGTTACTAGCTCAGGTGCAGAGGATGAGGGAAAGCTGAAAATAAATTAGGTAATAATTGTTTTGTGTCTAATATACTGATTGATAAATGAATCAGGTACCCTCACTTGTTCCTTCTCTTCCCTAAGTTATGATCATTTTTTCCATTTAAAATCCACATGTCCTTTCATTCTTCATTCACTTCCAAAAGCACTCCATCATCCGAGGTCATATTATTATGGGGTTTGTTTGGTTTGTTATGGAAATTTTTCTATCTAAGTTAGAGTTTTAGGACAAGTCTGACTTGTTTTTCTTGGGTGATACTCCGAGAAAACTTGCTAAACCTGATATGTGTAAGTTTGATTGCAGGGAGTTAATGTGTTATTCTGTATTTATCACTGCTGTTTGAGGAAAAACCATTCTTCTTGGTGCTCAGGATATTGGGAGAATTTGGGGGATTCCTAATGGATCATTATGTCTGCCACAAATGACCTACCTTCTGTTCTTGAAATTTCACTCAAGTTCTCAGGTCATCCTACCTTCGCTCAGCACAGGCATATCTTGTGCAAAGAAATGTCCTCTCTTCATGGGTTGTATTTTTATGTGATGCACAAGGTCCACATTTCTCGAAAGGAAAGAAGGATAAAAATGGTCATTCCCTCCCATAGGGGTAGTGTTTGTCTTTGATCTTTAAGGCATATTATGTTCCTGTTCAAGTTTGGACCATGCAAACGACTAAGGATGTGCTTGGTGAAGTGAACCAAGTTACTCCACCTATTTCTGTGCAGCGTGCTGGCATCCCTCTTCATAAACTTCAACTTGCTTTGGATGCCAAGACTGCAGAATTAGCCACCGCACATCAGGAGTTTGCACTAGAACAAAGTGGCATGCTTTCTCGGATCTCTGACCCAGAGGACATCCTACACAAGGAACGTGCTACCCATGTGAGATTTTTCATAACCTGTCCTTGTTTCCCTCTAATGCCCCTTCTACCTGACCTGTTCCTTTGTTATGTTTTTGGGTTACCTGCTCATATTATCAGTTACTATGTTAAAGATACTTGACTTTTATTTTCTGGATATTTTTCTTTTCTAGACTGCCTTTATATGTTGACCTCAATATAATTTTGTTATCTTTAATACATGCGAATGCTTCTTGTTCTGCTCTGTTTTCTTGGTGGTAGCCTTTGTTGCCTTGAATTATGCATACTTATTTCTTGATGTGTCTGCTACAATAATTAGTTTTTGATGATGCCAAAAGGGGGAAGTCATATCTGAGTTGTGAAATATTTATAGCCCTTGTTTAACCTGTTTCATTCTTTAGGTTCCTTCTTAGTAGATACAGGTAAGATGGATAGATGCTCATATTCAGGAAGTTTGTCATCATCAAAAAGGAAGAATATGTTGAGTTCACTAGTGTTTTGATGATGGTCAAAGGACAATGAAACATGTAGATCTGTCAAGTCCTTCATCGCACTGTCTCAGAGAGGAGGCGACATGATACCACAAGATGTGGAGTGGATAAAGCTTCTGGAGATAAGATCGCAATACTAAAATAGGAAAACGGTTCAACAATCACATGTGTAGAAAAAGTTGGTGCTGAAAAGAAGTTCTAATAAATAAACAACTCTATGAAAAGAGTTAGTACTGAAAAAGAGTTCAAATAAATGAGGATCTCTATGAAAAGATTGGCGCTGAAAAGGAGTTCAAATCAATGAAGAACTCCGCTAAAAAGGAGTTCAAATCAATGAAGAACTCTATGAAAAGAGTTGATGTTGAAAAGGAGTTCAAATAAATGAAGAACTCTATAAAAAGAGTTTGTGCTAAAAAGGAGTTTTAATAAATGAAGAACTCTACAGCAAAAAGAAATTAGGGTGAAGAAGGAGTTCTAAGCGAAGAACAACTCTACTGAAGATTGAAGCGGGAATTGAGGAGTTTAAACTTGAGAAGACCTTCTCAGCAACTTGATTAAAAAGAACAAATACATTCAGAGATAATTATCGAGACCAAAAAAAAAGGGAGCTGTAAGCGTCAAGAGTCTTGATCAGTAAGAAAACACTTAAGAGATCTGGTTCTTTGTTGAGTCTGAGTTTAAGAAGTTTTCTATCTCTCGTTGAGTCTTAATGTATTTCTTAGTTCAGTGATCTATAAATTGATATAAGATATAGTCTTCAAGTTGGGGGCAACTCAAAGTCTTGGATACATAAACCTTGGGAGGTTTGTATGTAGTTAAGAGTTGTTTGAAGTTTGTTGTTGCTTAGATTACTAGGAATTGCAATCTTTTTGTTGAGTCTCATGTTGATTTAGTTAAGTTGGGAAAAATTCCTATAGGAGTGCAAGCCATGGTTTTTCACATTTTGTGAGCTAGGTGTTTCCACGTAAAACTTGTGTGTTCTTGTCTATTTTTACTTTTCAGAAACACGTCTACAAACTTGGTTTTTCGATTAGGAAAATCCATAGGTTGTGTAAATCTAACAACCACCTAGTGATACCAATGAAGAAATAGAATGAACAAATCATATCAAATAATTGGTTCGTTAATAACCATTGTCAAGCATTGTAATATGAGCTATAGTATTTGAAAAAGAGTCGTATGTTTATGGAAGAGGTTAAACTTCTAAAGCTATATCAAGTTATTGCATCTCAAATTATTCAAGGAAAATTAATTAATAGAACATAAACAGAGTTCTTCTTTGCTATGGGTTGATCCTTAGCTGCTGATAGGATAATTTTATCCATGGCAAACGGCTAATATATAATAAATTCATTACAACATACGTAATTACACCAGATGTTGGACATGATGTGGATACCAAAATACACAAGAAAGAACAAAATAAGGGATAATAAAACATTTAGATACAAGACTAAATAGAAAATACTTGTAGTACATCTTCATCGAAGAAGTAGCTGTAGTTGTAGTGCAAGAAGCCCCTTAATTTGGTTAGTAATT
Organism: Solanum clarkiae; assembly: GCA_011800125.2. Taxonomy (NCBI): domain Eukaryota; kingdom Viridiplantae; phylum Streptophyta; class Magnoliopsida; order Solanales; family Solanaceae; genus Solanum; species Solanum clarkiae. Next base: position 7,382 of record JAABOM020090508.1, on the reverse strand, counting down.
TTAGATGTGACACTATTAACTCAGAGAACAACCTACTTTTAGAAAAGTAAAAGGATTAGCAGTGGCAGCAAATCATGATAAAACCAAGAAGCTATAAGTAGAGAAAGTGCTAAGACCTTCAGCCGCAGAAGCATTATCCATGTCTTCTGTCGAAATTACTGGATCTATTTGTTTCTAAACCAAAGGCTGCTTTCTCTTCATCTTAACCTACCAAACCATGTAACTGAAAAAAATTAAACTTACTGAATGGATATGAGATAACAAAAGGACCCAAAGATAAGTTTTCTACAAAAGAATCTGGCCAGACGGTATGATTTTGTCAATAAACTGCTCAATCATAATAAATCCTGCTTGAGAGCCTTTGCAGCTGAGGTGAGACTTGTTTGCTTGTTTCTTGCCTCAAGAATTTTCCTTCACAGTTTTAGATTCTTCTATTTTAGTTTTTGCTTCACCTTGTAGTCTCTTCAGTTTAGATATGAAATACTTTCTTAGAAGCTACACTTGAAATTTTTGATGGAACTGATAAGCTTTGTTACCCGATTAAATTTATTTTTTTAGAAGATAGGAAAGCAAGAAGAGAGATGTGGAAGAGGAAAGGGATTTCAGAATGTACAAATATGAAGAAAAGGAAGTTGATACTTATGTGTATGGATAATGTTCCCTTAAATAAATAAGCGAATTACAAAAAACAATTCACACGAGCAAATGAGATCCCATTGCTATTCGAACCAGGTTTTAACATCATTTGTGTGATTGATACCCTTTTCATTATCTATTTCCGATTGTAATATAATTCTGCGATAACTAACTCAGACAAAGCAAATACAAAGGTATTCAAGAATATTTACCACTGCCTTTGATCCGCATAGTACCGTAATGATCATAATAGATTTTCCGATTATTATGTTGTAAATAGAAGTAGTGACCTTGCGCCACTGAAATGTCTCACCATCTTCCAATTGCAGGGTCAAAACCCCCACAGGATCAAGCTGAATTCAACATCCCCAAAACTTCCGTTTAAGATTAGAATCTGCCCAGAATTTCCACCCTCTTCCCTCACAGTGGCAGGACAAGAATAATAGAAAGATTTTTTCGTACCTACCTTCATTGCTACCTCACTTTTACAAAATAGGTGCTCTAGCTCTTACTATTTATGAGTTCTACAACACAACAAATAAAAAGCTCCTGGATATTGAATTATGGAAATACTATCGGTAAGGATTATAATACCGTCCCATCTAGGCAATATATTTGATTGTCATAGTATTCATTTTCATCCTATCTAGGTTTGCAAAATTTTTTGCTTGCAAGGGAAGTGGAGCAACTGAATCAAAAATAGTACAAGGTCTTTGTTGTATTGTACGGTTAGACCTAGCTGATTGTCGTTTCTGTACATCTACATGATTTTAATTTGGCCTTCCATCTAGGAACATCTTAGCTTCAAGTATAAGGGAATTCAATGACAACTTTATGACTGAATATTTACTTCTGCAGCAGCAACTGTCTCTAAGAAAATTGTACTTTATATTTTACAAACTATGACACGACAATGAAATCAAAATGGAAGAAGATTCAACAACAATATTTACTAAATAAATAAAAAAACTTACTTACAGATTAGCTCAAGTTAATGGAAAGGTATACACAACTTACTGGAGCTTTAGTTTAGTAGGATCAATAATCAATATCAATTCAAGCACATCTATGGCGACAATTGATTGTACAATTGCACTAATGAAAAGCTGTCGAATCTCAAGATTATACATGAGGTTTCACCTAAAATAAGGGTATAATCTGAAACACTCAACAGCCATAAAATTCAGCAATAGAAATAAATTTTTTAAAGAGAACTTTTTTCATTTCATTTAGCTTGAAGTAATATTAAAGTGCTTGGAAAATAAGATTTTAGTAGTTTTGGTGTTCTTAAAGTATGAATTTTAGTAATTTGAGTATTCTAAAAATAGAGATTTTCACAATTTGGGTATTCTGAAATTTATTTTTATTTACTTTTGTGAAGTAAACTACACATTAATTTGTTTTTGTTTTATAATGCAGCTAACTTTCATTGGTTGTGACTAATGATTACCGGCTCATTCTCTCTGTTAAAAAATGTCTCTCTTTTTCTCCTATAGTACTATTATTTTACAATAAGTTGCTATATTAATATCATTTATGAATATGCGGGTCTCAAACATCAGCAATGTACTGTCCTGTCCAAAATCATGCCTAGTCATTGAAGAATTTAATGCAATTATGCAATCTCATAATCGATTGTACGAAGCTGCAATAATATATATTGAATAAGGAATTTCTGAGAGTAACTATAATGGAATTAACTCCCATGAAAATGAGATTATCACATATGGTTTGAAAAGAAGGTGGGGAATGACAGAATTATAAGTAGAATAGACAGTATATTGAGTATAATTTAGTTTGATTATTTTAATATGAATATGTCAGAATTAAATATGGAAAACTACTCTTTTCTGAGCATTTCTTCAGAATGTTTGACTTGAGACAAAACACCTATTTCATCAAGCCTCCTTTCTAATTTTTAACACTTCAAATAATTTCACAAAATAGTAGAAGAACAAAAAGTTATCTCACAAATATTATCGAAACTTAAATCACTTTCTAAGAATTAAATAGTGAGTCTTACGAAAGAATTATTGATAAGCTGAATGCATGCACACATAAATTCATCTATATTAAGTATTTAGTTGTTATTTATTCTATTATTATTGTTCAGTGTCCTTATTAATAACCAAGGCAATCTAATAATAAAATGTTGCAGGCACCTGCTGTTATAATCTTATCATGGAGATCTAGTTGATACTCACTCGAGGTACATCTTGCTCTTTATTTATACTCTTAGTTTAGCACAAGGTTTAACTCTCAAGGTATTTACTTTAGTGAATTTAACTAGAAATAAGATTACTCTTGAGGTATTTACTATACTGCGTTTAATTATCACGACCCGATTTCTTGAGTCGTGATGGAACCTACCATAACCAGTCGCTAGATAAGCCAACTCATAAACCAAACCTATATGTAATGAGTGTAAGGGAAAAAACTAGTAGAATCTGACATATGTTAGACAATATAGATAAATAAAATTAGAAATTAAAGAGAATATATATAAAGATTCCTCCCAGAACTTGAAAATCACTAGTATTGAGCTACTATAACATAATAAAGACTACATGTCCTAGAAGTGGATAAAAAATATGAGCAAGATATGGCTAGTCTAAAAAGTATAAAAAAGGTGAGCCATCAAATTGAAGGAGACAACAATGATCAAAAAATGCCAGAAGCTCACCATGGTCTGCACTGTAGATTGCAATATAACTGGTGCTCTGACTTACATCACGAAAGTAGATGCAGAGTATAGTAAAGTGTCACGACCCAAGCCTATGGCCTAGACATGACATGATGAATGGGAACCCAAAGGGACTCCTAACAAGCCTCTGAGCATATAATTCACACATCCTTGGTTGCAGAAGCAAAATAAATAACACAAGAGATATAAATATGGGAAGGAGGACTAAGAGGAGTCTCGATAGTTATAAAAATATAAAAGAGTCAAGCTCATAGAATAAATACATCAAATATCCAACAACACCTCTAACATAGAATGGAGCGGGGGCCAAGACACTTTCCGGGATCACCCTTGTGGTAACAATTGTTCAACATAAAGAAATATCAAATAGCAAGAGTAGCATAGTTAGTGTCCTTGGACTTGAGGACTCTCCAAAGATTATCTTCTGAAGTACGGACTAGCCACGTGGAGGATGATAAAAATATGCTCTGATCCCTACATGGTAATATTATGTAAGTATAGAGTACGCATTAGTATGTTTGAATATACTAAGTATGTAGGATACAATGCAACAAGAGATAAACCAATATAGTTAAAATGCATAATCATAAACAATAGATAAGTATAATTCCAATACGGCATGCATGATCAATGCTTGAAGTGAAGCAAGCTTGTAAATCATACAACTTGCATAGTAGATATCACATGTGCAGGAAAAGACCATAACCGACATAGACCAAGCGAGCTACTACTTGGAATCCAAGGCACATCCTTATAAGGTGATTGAGGCATGTTACCCCCTCAACAAGGTGATTGAGGCATGTCACCCCCTCAACAAGGTGATTTAGGCATGTCACCGTCTCAACAAGGTGATTAAGGCCACTAAACAAGATGATTGAGGCATCTCACCCCCTCAACAAGGTGATTGAGGCATGTCACCCTCTCCACAAGGTGTGGTCTACTTGCAACATCATAGATACTCTTTATGAATTCAATACATAAATGCAAGCCCTTAATCATCATAAAGTCACTTGACTTGTAAATCATGTAATAGATCATCAATAAATTGAGAATCCTTGTCATGACATTTTATCAAACAATTGGTGGGCTCATAATATTTGTTCATAATCATGCAATTCGAGAGTGAAATAATATGAGAAACTCAACACAAATCAACCCACTAATATGTAGTAAAACTCTCATGTAGGATTACCTTTAAATCCATCATCAAATCTCATAATAGATCATAGTTTCATATCTCAAAACATGTATAGTCTCAATAGACAAAACCGATTCATGGTATAAGCTTGAAAAAGATAATCAATCAATATTTCATAAAACTCCAACATAATTTATAATCATAATCCATAATAAGAGGTATCCATAGATGATACAACTTGAAAACATGCAATTTTCATAAAAAGAAAGATTTGGCTCCATGGATGAAAGGAACCAATGGATGAAACCTACATACCTCAAACTTGGGTTTTCTTGAATTGAGTTTGAAGGAAACTTAGAGCTTGAAGTGAATCTTTGAGTTCCAAAGTTAAGCTTGAAATCCTTGAAATTTGAATGAGATATTTGGTTAAGTGTTGGAGTAATTTTAGTGAGGGTTTTGAGTGATATAGAGTTGAAGAAATGTCTAAGTATAGGTGTTTTCATGCATAACTGGGCGACACAGGAAAATTAATGAAAAATTAACATTGGTCTGCATCTAGTCCACAACGCGAAGACAAAATTAACACTGAACTGTGCCCCTGGCACGTCGAGCCAGGGAGCGGATGCTCTTTGGAAATCGTAAATTAGCGAAATGTATTTTTCACAACGGGTACTCTAGAATCCGATTTATGCCCATTTAACACTCAATTTTGCCCCTCGATAGAGAATATAAAGTTGGAATTTTGATATCATAAATGGAGTTTGAAATATATGAAAATTATAATTATGGGCATTTCTGAGGCATAATTTGGGGCATTTCAATACTTTCCCCTCTGGGACATTGATCCTCGAATGTCAAAGAAATGTGCATAAGATAATTGATCATGAAACGTTCAGCCCGACATAAATGCAACAAATGCATTTAAGTATCATTTTCAAAAAGTCTCAACGTGAGTGTAAAAAATCACTATAAACTTTTTACCATGAATGCATGCAAAATGACATAAGGACTGAATCTTAAGACTTGAAATCATATATGGGATTTTAAATAGTACCTTTGGATTGAGTAGATTGGAAGAGATATGGATATTGCTTTCTCATGTCCACCTCGGCTTCCAATGTAGTACTTTGAACTTGTTGGTTCCTCCAAAGGACCTTGATGGAAGCTACATCTTTATTTCTTAACCTCTTCACTTGTCTATCAAAAATCTCCACTAGGACCTCCTCATAGGACACATTATATTTTATAACACCCACAACATCAAAGGGCACTATAACACTTGGGTCACCCACACACTTTCTCAACATGGATACATGGACGATCGAATGAACCATATTCATCTCCATAGGCAACTCTAACTCATATGCCACCTTACCAACCCTCGTCAACACTTTATAAGGAACTATGAACCTTGGTATCAATTTCCCTTTTCTGCCAAATCTAACCACACTCTTCATAGGTAAGACTTTCAGGTAAATCCAATCACCAACCTTAAACTCGACATCTCTTCTTCTCATATCAAAGTAGGACTTTTGTCTACTCTAGGCTGTTTTGAATCTCTCCCTTATCAACCTAACCTTCTCCAAGGCTTCCATGACCAAATTCGGATATAGCAAAGCCATTTCCCCCACTTCAAACCACCCAATCGGGGATCTATAATGCCTACTATAAAGAGCTCCGAAGGGAGCCATACCAATGCTTGAGCGATATCTATTTTTGTAAGAAAACTCAATGAGTGGAAGATGTTCATCTCGACTACCCTTAAACTCCAAGACACAAGCTCTAAGCCTATCCTCCAGAGTTTGGATAGTCCTCTAGGCTTGACCATCCATTTGAGGATGAAAAGTCGTGCTAAGCTAGACCTTGGTACCAAGACCTCTTTGGAAGGACCTCCAAAAGTGAAAAGTGAATTGAGCACCACGATACAAAATGATAGACAAGGGCACCCCATGCAATCGAACCAACTCATGTATATACAACTTGGCATAATCTTCGGCACCATAAGTGGTTTTGACTAGCAAGAAGTGAGCCAATTTTGTCATTCTACCCACACTAACCCAAATAGAGTCAACATGTTTCCTAGTCTTAGGCAACCCAACCCCAAAATTCATATTGATCTCTTCCCACTTCCAAGTAGGAATCTCTGTATCTTGGGCTAAGCCACCCGACCTTTGATGTTCGACCTTCACTTATTGGCAATTGTGACATCTGGATATGAACTTAACAATGTCCCTCTTTATAACACCCTACCAATACACCTCCCTCAAGTTTCTACACATCTTTGTAGAACCAGGGTGAATGGAATAGGATAAGTTATGGGCCTCCTACAATATCAATTTTCTCAAGTCACCCAATCTACCTTGGTACCTAAGGGCACCATCTCCTCCCCCTTGGGAGAAAACTTCTACTTTACCATCACTCACCAAGGCCTTAAACTCTAGCAAGGTAGGGTCAAGATTTTGTTTTGCCTTTACCTCCTCAATCAAGGAAGATTTAGAACCATCAACGACCACTACCCCGCCATTGTCAACTTCATACAACCTAACCCCTAATCTAGCCAACTAGTGAACATCTCTAGCCACCTCTTTGCCACCATGCTCAACATAAGCTAAACTACCCATAGACATCGGCTATAACACTAACAACCTAGTGCTATTATACCAATTTTGTCGCAATTCAAGTGTCACGACCCAACCCAGGGACCGTTATTAGTGCTGATTGGGCACCCAAACAAACACTAAAACGAATTTCCAACTATAATAGCTAAGGAATCTATTGAAATTTCGACAGAGTTTCCTTTGTTTTACTGACTAACCAAACCTTCAAACAGCAACCCCAGCATACAACAAATATCTATACACATATATATGCGGGCTGACAAGGTCACCGCTGCGGTAGAACCGC
>JAABOM020090498.1:0-72127 GCA_011800125.2 Solanum clarkiae | reverse complement strand
AAAGCTGTCTTGGGTATATCCTGCTCCTTCACCCTCACTTGGTGATAACTTGACCTCAAATCAATTTTTGAAAAGCATTTGGCACCCTGTAACTGATGGAATAAATCATCAATCCTGGGGAGAGTATATTTATTCTTAATTGTCACCTTATTCAATTGTCAATAGTTGATATACATTCTCAAGGTGCCATCCTTTTTGCGTACAAATAACACTAGTGCACCCTAGGGAGACACACTAGGTCTTATGAAACCCTTATCCAAAAATTCTTTTAATTGCTCTTTTAATTCCCGCAATTCTGCTCGATCCATTCTATATGGAGGGATAGAAATAGGTTGAGTGCTTGGGAGTAAGTCAATACCAAAATCTATTTCTCGTTGAGGAGGTAAGCCTGGGAGTTCTTCGGGGAACACATCAACAAATTCAATCACTACTGGAACTGACTGAAAAGTTGGTGATTCTGTCTCCACATCCCTTACTCTAACTAAGTAACATATATAACCCTTAGATATCATCTTTCTGGCATTAAAGTAAGAGATAAACTTCCCTTTTGGTGCCCCAACATTGCCTTTCCATTCAAGAACTGCCTCATTTGGAAAGTGGAAGTACACTTTCTTAGTTCAGTAATCCACAGTGGCATAACAAGAAGCTAACCAATCAATACCCATTATAACATCAAATTCCACCATTTCTAGCTCAATAAGGTCAGCCAAGTGTCACGGTCACAAACAGTTACTACACAGTCATAATAAACCCTTCTAGCCATAATAGATTCACCGGTTGGAGCAGACACTTCAAATGGTTTATTCAATAATTTGGGTGTTCTCTTGAGCTGGCCAGCAACTAGTGGAGTGGTGTATGATAGTGTAAAACCAGGGCCAATTAATGCATGTACATTCTGTGAAAAAATGGACAATGTACCTGTGACCACATCAGGTGAAGCTTCCAAATTCTGCCGATTTCCCAGTGCATAAGTGCGATTTTGAACCCCGCTAGAGCTAGCTTCCCCTCTAACACCTCTACCACGACCCATAGGTACTTGCTGACCCCTACCTGCTGGAGGAACTGATGATGATGATGCAACAGCTGACCCAGTAGATTGCGCCATACCACCCATACGTCTCCTTGGGCAATCCCTTATCATGTGCCCTGACACACCACACAAATAGCAAATATCTGTCCCAATGCAACATATCCCTGGATGATTCCTTCCACACTGTCTACAAGGATGCCTAGAAATCATTGGTTAGCCTGTCAATTAACCCATTGCCCGGGCACCTTGTCCTTCACCTCGTTGACCAGACTGATTATTCCTATGCCCTTGAAGTTGTGGTGGAGCACTGGTTGTAGAGTAGGAGGATGATGTACTAGGCGGTCTATTAGAAAACCAATGCCTTAGATCACTTTGGGGTGGTGTAAACTGCCCTGTAGATCTAGCTCTTTTGGCCTGTCCCCTTTCCAACTCTTGCGTCCTCCTCCTCTGCCTCTGGTCCTCCAATTTTTGTGCAAATGCTTGCATTCTTGCTATGTCTATATCTCTGTTCAGGGAAGCAATGATGCAGTCTCTAACTAGATATGTATCCAACCTGTCTTCATATCGATGAATTCTATCTGACATCTTAGCAACTACATTAGGAGCGTACCTTGCCAAGGAATTAAATTGAAGGCTATACTCCCTCACACTCATATTCCCTTGATGGAGATTCAGAAATTGATCTGCACGGGCCTCTCAGATCTCCAATGGCAAATAATGGTCAAGAAATGCCTCTTTGAATTCTTTCCAGGTGGTTGGAGGTGCATCTATACCCTTAGATTGTTTCCAAGCTTCATATCACAATATAGCAACACCTTCAGCCTATATGTCGCTAACTCCATAGCTTATGTACCACCCACGTGCATAACATCCATAGTACGCTGAATCTGGTCAATAAAGTCCTGGGGTTCTTCATTGGGATCTGACCCATCGAAGGTTGGAGGGTCCAAATTGAGAAAATCATGTATCCTGGTACCAGCTACCCTATTTGTACCACTTGTACCCATAACTGGACCTTCCTGCCTTTGACCTTGACCAGCAATTATACGAGTCAATAGCTAGACTGCATTTCTCAGATCCTGCACTGTAGCATCAACAGGTGGTTCTGGGGAATTTCACTGCTCTCTGGTTCATTAGGAACTAGAGGAGTTGGAGATGTCTGTGATAAAGACTCTTCTCGAATTTCATCTTGTTGTCTCACCTGGCTTGGTATACCAACCACCACTTCTACTGCCTTCTCTTTACCTTTGTTTTTCCTTGTTTCATGCAAACTTGCTATACAAAATAATTTAGGGGTTAGACATCAACCTATTACATTTCTCTCTATGCCACGATCTAAAGAATAAAAAGAACTAACAACTCCCAAATGCCACATAGCCTCCTGCTTATAGATGTGGTGCACAACACATCGATAAACAAGATTCTACATAGAAATAGCTTTGTAGACTCTCTAGGATGTCCTGCTCTGATACCACTACTGGCACGCTCCAAAGTCCAATAGGGCGGACCGGCACCCATTGCCGATAAGGCTTGGGAGAACCAACCTATAACTATATGCGTTTTATACATATTATAAGGGGTTTCTTTGCTTGATATGCCTTTAAGAAGACAAATAGTGATAACAAGCCAAAAGGAATGCATATGACTAGGCCGTTGGGGCCACACTGTCTAAAGTACGAGACATGGCTTTACTGTGCTTTACATAGTCTACAAAGCCTCTAAATAGAAAAAAAAATCTGATAAGGGTCGGGACAGGCCCCGCCTCAACTAACTGTACAATATAAACATATAAGCTCTGGACATCCAAAGCTCCGAAGCAACCTGGAGCTTGGTAACCACAGTTGAATGTCCTGTACTCCTACTGGGGAGATCTACTAGCACCTGTACCTGCAACATGAAATGCAGGTCCCCCATAAGGGACGTCAGTACAGGATAATGTACTGAGTATGTAAGGCAGGATATACTGTATATAAAGTAATAACTCAAATCAAACCATGCATCTGTAGAAGATCAGGGATCACCCTTAGTTATATTGTGGAATCATGTACTTTATGTTTTTTATATCACTTTACCTTTACTGCAAAATCTGTGCACAGCTATAAACAAATGACCTTCTGATCAGTGGTAAACTGTATCGGGATTGTCCCTATGCTAGGTTCTTGACGAACCCCCTCGGGGTACCACCCGTAAACTGTATCGGGATTGTCCCTATGCTAGGTTCTCAATGAACCCCCTCGGGCTACCACCCGTCAAAACTGTATAGTTTATCTTTCACTTATCTTTGAGATGATTCTCTTGGTGGTCACAATATTGGAAATGTAATACTATATATGTCGCATGTGACATGTAGATAACTATACAAGACAATATGACAATGGAAAAAGAGTACGTTACACAAATAATAAAATGCATACAAAATGGAACACCTCGTGAACTTTATTTGGCAACAAGGAACACATGTATCTTGGTATTCAAGTATATTACTTAATTTGAAAGTGACTATGTATGGAATCATATGAACATGTCAAAGAATGGAGACACAGTTAGTAGTTGTGTCAGAGTTGGTAAGTGCCTTTATGTGCCAAGGAAGGATCTATGTTTCATGCCAAATGATACAAAATCAAATAACCTTGCATACCTCGTTGTATGACCTTGTTACTACCTCGAGGTAACCTTCCCTTCCTCCAAATACTTATCTATAATATAGTAGGTTATAAAACTACCACCAATAGCTAATATATACACCTTGACATCCCAATCACATAAGAAAATAATACATGGGCAGTAAGCGGGTGTTTATAAACCCGGGCGCATTCTTTTAACCTTTCCACCCCTAATCATATTTTCTAATACACATTAGCATGTACACATCATGTTCAGCATATTTTAATTCCATAACACCTTACAATAGCCCACAAAGCACAACACATCACAATTCCACGCAATCTAAAAACGGACAGCATAACGTTACCTTTCCTAGCTACTTTTCGACCTTAACAATTCCAAATCGGTTCCTACCTTAACCTAATTGTTCCAGCAATATTTATACATACAACCATCTATGAACCAGTTTTAGAACAGCCACAAATCAGTTATTAAGGACATGAAGCAACAACTTGCTGTCCAATAGTCCACAACTTCGTACATAGCACATAATTGTGATATCATATAATGACTCGCTTTTGTGGACTGTAAAAGTGGTTAATATGCCTCTTTACATTGCTGCAACACCGACATTTTGTTTAATACATAAGTGCTACTTCACAATAAAGCCATCCAACAAGAGAAAAACCTCTTAATTAACAAGAAAATTGCACAAGAATCCTTAGCATACAAACTGTCCGGAATTTCCAGCATATGTGTGATTAACTTGTTTCTTTAGTTTTGATAAACAATCCATACTAGGTGCACAAGTAAATTTACTTACCTTCAAAGTCAAGGTTTAGAGCTTCTTTAGGGACCCTTGTGAGGTTGTAAAGCTTATCTTTCACCTTAGCAAACAAACACCAAAAAAGCAGATTTTGTTTTCTTGTCTATGTTGAAATGAGTTTGTGTGCTGTTCTCATCCCTTTTTAAAGGCCTATCTTGGCCGACTTACTCTTTACTTTTCGACCATATTAAGCCACATATTAGTAAGCTTCTTATGCAGCAGCTTGGCCCTTGAACTTGGGCCTAAATCGGTCACCAAGTTGATGGGTTTGGGCTGCCTATTTTCCAACTTTAACCTACTTAGTTTTGGGCCCAAGTTGCTAACTGTATTGTGATGTATTTGGGCCCCTTTTTAATATAATTCTTGGGCTGAGAATGTAGCCTACTTATGATGCTAAAACATGGGCTAAAGTTACACCCTTAACACAGACTTTATTCACAACCGAACTTGGACAAATTCGACATCGAGCCTCATCTCCGTTTAATTCTAAAATTAAGCTAAGCAAGTAGGTGACTCACCTACTTTCTTACTAAGTCCTACAAGCACCTCAATTCTCTTACCTTATTTTAAGGCCGTAATCTTCTCAATTTGACATGAAATGTGTATACATGTGACCCTCTTAAGTGTTAAATGCACATATAGCCCATTAACATGCGATTCAAGCACTTCTGAAAATTTGTGCTAGTTCGACCAAACCATGTCATATTTCATTTGAATTGTACTAGTATTGTAAGGTGTGGGGTGTTACATTCCTCCCCCAATCATATTTTCTAATACACATTATAATATACATATCATGTGCAGCCTATTTTAATGCCATAATAGGATTACAACACTGCACAAAGCACAACACATAATAATTCGACGCAACATACAAATGAGCGACATAACATTACATCCCTTCAATACATTTTGACGTCGGCAATTCCAAACCTGTTCCAACTTTAACCAAATTGTCCCCACCACACATAAATGTCAAAATAGTCCTCAAATAGTTCAAAAACAGTCCTCAAAGTAGGTAGAGGATGTGAGACCATATTCCTCAATCAATCAGTCCACAAGTTCCTATTATTAGCACAATTAGGATATCACACAAGAACTCAATTTTGCGGACTGTGAAAATGGTGCAGAAGCCTTTATACATCATTATAGAACCAATACTCATTAAGAACAGTAGCCTCCATTCATGATCTATACAACCAAAATGAGAAAAGCTTCCAAATAAACAAGAAAAATGTACATCAACTTTTGAACACATGTACTCCAGAAATTTCAGCATAAACATAACCAACATAGTCTCTTGTTTTTCATAAGAAAACTATACTAAGCACATAAGTAAACTTACTTACCATTACCTTCAAGGTGTAGGGCTTCTCCAATAGCCCTAAATGTCTCTTTATGGCTGCTTTGCTAGGTTAAGAAAGTGTAGAGAGAAAGCTTGTGAAAGCTGATTTTTTTTCCAAGTTGAGAATAACTTAAAGGTGCTATTCATAAGCCATTTTAATGGAGCTTTCTTCCGACATTCTTATGTGGTTTAAGACTTATATTATCAAGGTTGTGATGCAGCAACTTGGCCCTTTCACTTGGGCCTAATTGTGTTTCAAATTTGATAGGCCTTGGCTGCCTATTTTCCTAATTTCTCTTCACTTAGTTTGGTCCCAAATAGTCAAGTGGGATGTGATGTACTTGGGCCCTTTTTATATATTCTTCTTATGCTGAAAATAAAGTCCATATATGGTTCTAAAAGATAGGCTAAAGTTACACCCTTATACGGACTTTATCCATAATTGGACTTAGACAAATTCAACGTCGGGCTCCGTTTAGCTAGCAAATTTAAGCGAAGCAAGTAGGTGACTCACCTGCTACCATCCTAAGTACTACAAGCACCTCACTTCTCTCACTTTATTAAGGGTCGTGATCTCCTCAATTTGATGCAAAACCTATTTACGCTCGACCCTCTTCGGTGTTAGACATACATATCGCCCTCTAATTTGAGATTCAAGCACTTTTAAAAATTGGGACTAATTTGAAAAGCCATATCATGTTTCATTTGCAAAGTACTAGTATTGTAAGATATGGGGTGTTGCACAAGGTGATGGTGGTGTGGTGCCTAATGTTATGTGTCTAAAATGTGAAAAGAGTAAAAGTGGCCCATGCTTGAGGTATACTAGTGCTTGTTATAGTTGTGGGAAAGAGGGGCATAAGGCAATGGATTGTCCACAAAATCGCAACAAGGGTAAAGATATTAGTCCACAAGGTCATGGTGCTAATGCGCTTCTTTTGGGGAGAGGAGGTTAACAAGGTGGTGCCCCAAGGCGAAATAAGTTCTATGCACTCAAAGGGATACAAGGGCTTGATGAGGTGTTTGATGTCATCACCAATATGTTAAAAGTCTTTTATTTTGATGTGTATTCATTGATAGACCCGGGTGCCACTCTTTTTTTGGTTACTCCTTTTGTTGCCAAAAAGTTTCATGTTGAGCCTGAATTGGTGTGTGTCTTATGAGGTGTCTACTCCTATTGGTGCATCTATTGTTGCACAAAATTTTTTCTTGTGATCTTGTTGAGTTGGATATGTTAGATTTTGATGTTATTCTTGAGATAGATTGGTTATATGCATATTATTCCTCTATTGATTGTAGAACATATAGGGTCAAGTTCTAATTACCAAATGAACCCATCCTCGAGTGGGAGAGTCGTGATGTGGTGGTTAAGGGTAGGTTTATCTCTTGCATTAAAGCATAAAAGTTATCCTCTAAGCAGTGTCTCAATCATCTTATGAGGGTTAGGGATGTGGAGTCCAAAGTCCTTCCCATGGAGTAGGTTCCGGTGGTAAATAAGTTCCTTGATGTCTTTCCTGGTGACCTTCCCGGTGTTCCTCCCGTAAGGAAAATAGATTTTGGTATAGACCTCCTTCCCGATACTCAATCCATTTCTATTTTCCCTTACCGTATGGCCCCGGCAGAGTTAAAGGAGTTGAAGGAGAAATTGAGGGACTTGTTGGAGAAGGGTTTTATTAAGCCTAGCCAATCACCTTGGGGTGCACCAGTGTTGTTTTAAAGAAGAAAGATGGGTCCATTTAGAATGTGTATTGACCATGGACAACTTAATAGAGTCTCCATCAATAATAAGTATCCTCTACCAAGGATTGACGATTTGTTTGACCAACTTCAAGCGGCTAATCACTTCTCTAAGATTGATCTTTGGTCCGGCTATCATCAACTGAAGGTGAGGGAGTGTGACATTCCTAAGACGGCCTTCCAGACTAGGTATGGGCATTATGACTTTACGGTTATGTGTTTTGGGTTGACCAATGCACCGGCTTTCTTCGTGGATCTTATGAATAGGGTTTTTAAACCCTACCTTGATCTGTTTTTAGTGGTCTTCATTTATGATATTTTAATCTACTCTCATAGTGAGGATGAGCATGTGAGTCATTTGCGGGTGGTGTTGCAAAAATTGAGGGAAGCGAAGTTGTATGCTAAGTATAAGAAGCGTGAATTTTGGTTCAAAGAGGTCGCCATTCTATGTAATATGGTGTCGAGGGACAGTATTAAGGTGGATCCTAAAATGATGGAAGTGATTAGAAATTGGCCTAGACCTTTGACCTCGTCAGATATTAGAAGCTTCTTGGTTTTGGCGTATTACTATCGGAGGTTCGTAAATGGGTTCTTCTTTATTGCTTCTCCCATGACTAAGTTGACTCAAAAGAAGACTAAGTCTGTGTGGACCGATGGGTGTGAAAAGAGTTTCCAAACCTTAAAGTATAAGTTTGTCTCCGCTCCTATCTTGTCTTTACCAGAAGGGTTGGAAGGGTTTTTTGTGTATTGTGATGCCTCCTGGATTTGTTTGAGTTGTGTTTTGATGCAAAATGGTAAGCTGATAGCCTATACTTCTAGGCAACTCAAAGTGCATGAAAAGAATTATCCTACTCATGATCTTGAATTGGCCCCCGTGCTATTTGCTTTGAAAATTTGGCGTCATTATTTGTATGAAGTGCATGTTGATGTGTTTACCAATCATAATAGTCTCCAATATGTGTTCACTAAAAAAGATCTTTACTTGAGGCAACGAAGGTGGTTAGAGTTTCTTAAGAATTATGATATTAGTGCGCATTATCATCCCGGTAAGGCTACTGTTGTGACGGATGCTTTGAGTAGGGTGTCTATGGGTAGCCTTGCTCATATTGATAGTGGGGGAAAATAGATGGATCGAGAAGTTCATCTATTGTCTAGATTGGGGTTAGGTTGGAAGAGTTTGATAACGGTGGTATTGTGGTTGTTGATGGTTCAAAATCTACCTTGGTTGATGAGGTAAAAGCAGAGTAAGATCTTGACCACTCCTTATTAGAATTGAAGGACTTTGTGAGAAAGTTCAAGGTGGAGGTTTTATCCCAAGGGAAATATAGTGCCTTTAGGTACCAAGGTAGATTGTGTGGACCTAGTGTTGATGACTTGAGAGAGAAGATTCTTCATGAGGCTCGTAATTCTTCCTATTCTATTCACACCATTTGTTCTACCAAGATGTATAGAGATTTGAGGGACGTGTTATGGTGGAGAGGTATGAAGAAAGACATTGCCAAATTTGTTTCCGGTTGTCATAGTTGCCAGCAGTCAAATCCAAACACCAAAGGTCGGGTGGCCTAACCCAAGATATAGAGATTCCTACTTGGAAGTGGGAGGAAATTAACATGGATTTTATTGTTGGGTTGCCTAATACTAGAAAAAGGTCTTTACTCTATTTGGGTTGTAGTTGATATAATGACAAAGTTGGCTCATTTTCTACCAGTTAAGACTACTTATGGAGCCGAAGACTATGCCAAATTGTACATTCATGAGTTGGTTAGATTGCATGGGGTGCCTTGTCCATCATATCGGATCGTGGTGATCAATTCACTTCTCACTTTTTGAGGTCCTTCAAAAGAGCTCTTGGTACAAAGGTTATGCTTAGTACGGCATTTCACCCTTAAATGTATGGTCAAGCCGAAAGTACTGTCCAAACTCTTGAGGATATTCTTAGAGCTTGTGTTTTGGAATTTAGCGGTAGTTGGAATGATAATCTTCCATTGGTTGAGTTTGCTTATAATAATAGCCTTTATTCTAGCATTGGTCTAGCCCCTTTTGTGGCCCTCTATGGTACGCGTTGTAGGTCAGCGATTGGGTAGTTTGAAGTGGGAGAAATGGCATTGTTGTTCTTGGCTCACATCCTAAAGTCATCAAAAGTCATATGCCGATATGAAGAGATGGGAGGTTAAATATAAACATGGAGATTGGGTCTATTTGAAGGTCTCACCCTTGAAGAGTGTGGTTCATTTTGGTAAAAAGGATACATTGAGTCCAAGAATATGGGTCATTCTAGGGTGTTGAGGAAGATTGGTAAGGTGGCCAATGAGTTGGTGTTGCCTAGTGAAATGTACTTGGTTCATCCGGTCTTTCGTGTATCCATGTTGAGGAAATGTGTGGGTGATCTGAATGTTATTGTCCCATTGGATGTTGTGGGTGTTGTTGAAGACAACTTGACTTATAAAGAAGTTTAAGTAGAGATCTTGGATAGACAAGTGAAGAGGTTGAGGAACAAGGATGTGGTTTCCGTTAAGATCCTTTGGAGTAATCAACAAGTCGAAAGTACTACATGAGAGGCCGAGGCAGACATGCAAAAGATATCCCTATATCTTCCATACTACTCAAGCCTAAGGTACTAATTCTAAGTCTTCGATGTGATTTCATGTCCCATGTATCAGCCCTTTGCATTGCATGCATTCATGTTCATCTTGACAAGTTCATGACACTTACGTTGAGATTTTTTTTTTTTGAAATGATGTTTAAGTGCATTATTGTATTCTTCTTGGGGTTGATTTCTTCATGATTACTCTTCTTATATACATTTCTTTGACAAGCGACAAATGTTCCCAAGGGGGAGATATTGAAATGACCCCAAAAAGTGCTCGAAAATGTGTCTCGAAAGTGCCCAAAATCGTAATTTCATATATCTCAAAGTCCATGCATGATTTCGAAAATTCAACTTCATATTCTTGATCAGGAGAAAAAATTGTGTGGGAAATCAGTTCAACACCAATTTTAGAGAGGTTGTATCGAAAAACACATTTTCAAAGTTGCAAATTCTAGTGGGCAGTGCATGCCCCTCGATGCAGCTGGGACACCCCTCAGTGTTATTTTTTCCCAGTTATTTTATCTCGGTACAAGGCTTATGGGTCTTGGGCCTAAGTCTTCCCATATATGAAAATACCTATGTTTAGCCATATTTCAACACCATATCATGCAAGTCATTACCCAATACTCTCTCAAATACATAGACAAATATTTCACTCAAATTCAAGTGCCAAATCACCTTTCGGATCTTAAGGAATTCATTCAAGCTTTAGTTTCTCAATCTAATCTTCGTCAAGGTACTTTCCAAAGCTAAGGTATATGGTTTTAAGCCGTTGGGTCCTTTCACCCGTGGTGCCCAAACTCTTTTTTTACATAAATTGCATGTTTCTAAGTTGATTTATTTATGGGTCTTACTTACTATGAACTAGACTATGAACTTGAGTTAAATGATTTTATGACAATGAAAGATATGTGTATATGTGTTGATTTCATGAATGGTATCTATAATGTTTGAAATTGATCAAATTGCATCATTCGGGAGGTAGTAGGCCAGAACTACCATGTTGGGGGTATATACCCCAATCACCTAGCTCCGGAGGGGGGGTGGTAGGCCCATTCAACCATGTTGGAGAGTTTATACCTCAATCGCCTCACTCGAGGCGTGGTAGGCTTGCGCTACCATATTGGGGGGTATTTGTCTCAATTGTCTTGCCAAGGAGGTGGTAGGCCTTGGTTGCTAATGACAGTTTCTTCCTACATTTGTGAATTGTTCTATTTAAGCATGATTTAGTAGAAGCATTATTCATGCATGCCATATTGCTATATGCTAATTTATTGCCTAAATATACATTTCAATTATGTTGCCTATCTCTTGTTTCATTATATCCTACATACTTAGTATATCCAAATGTACTAATGCATACTCTATGCCTACATTATGTTACTACGTCGGAACTGGAGCTCCACTTGTTCATCCTCTTTCTCCACGGGGTTAGTTCGATTTCTCTCAAAGCAAGTTAGTGAGTCCTTAATTTCAAGTACAATGTCTTTGATCCTATGCTATGTATAAAGACTCTCTATCTTTTGATGCATTTTTATGACTATGAGGGTGAGCCCGGAAAGTTGACTTGGCCATGCTCAATTCTATGTATTAGAGGTATTGTTTGACAAGTTATGTATTGATGTTATGAGCTTTGACTCTTTTGATGTTTATGTTATGAAAGTCTTCCCTTAGTCCCTTTTCCCTTATTTCTATTCTTTTATTGTTGTTTAATTGCTTCCACAATCAAGGATCTGTAATGACATGTTAAGAGGCTTGCTTGGGGTTCCTTTGTGTTCCCTATTTGTCATATCATATCTAGGCCCTAGGCTTGGGTCCACACAAATGTGGTATAAGAGCAATAGTTGTTAATGGTCCTCGGTATCCAATACACCGCGTCGATTGGAGTCTTATTCATGGTTGTATTGTGAACCATAACTATGAGTAAGAGACTATGAGACGTTTCAAGAAATGTTTCCCTTTTTTATAATCTATGTCATGCTATAGAAGCTAAGTAAGGTTTCCTCTCTAACAAATGTTCTTTGCCATTTTTAGATCATGCCTAAAACAAGAGGAAGAAGATCCCACACACACGAGGAACAAGTGGCTCATGGAGAGCTCTGGGATGCTCTCACCTTGCTAACTCAAGCCATGGCTAATCAAGTAAATCAAGGGGCCCAAATCCCTCATGCTCCCACTTTGGCATCTCCGGTAAGGGACTTTATGAGGATGAACCCATCGGAGTTCTGTGGGTCTAAGTGGATGAGGGCGCTCAAGAATTTGTTGATAATATGTACAAAGTGTTGGCTATTATGGGTGTGAGATCGGAAGAGAAGGCGGAGTTGGCGGCTTACCAACTCAAGGGGGTGACTAAAATATTGTATACTCATTGGAAGGAGGAGAAAGAGATCAACCTTATGATTCTTTGGAGGAGTTTAAGGAGGCTTTCGATGAGTGTAAGGGAGTATGCCCTCAACTTCAAGGAGAAAGAGATCAACTGGTTCTTCCCTCTTGAGCTCAAGGACGCTAAAATGATAGAGTTCATGAATTTGAAGCAAGGATCGATGAGTGTAAGGGAGTATGCCCTCAAGTTCAACCAACTCTCTAAATATTCTCTACACTTGGGTTACTGACCCGAGGTCTAGGATGAACAAGTTTGTGATGGGTGTATCCAATTTTATGAATGAAGAGTGTAGGGACACTAGGTTGATTACTGACATGGACTTGTCTCGCCCATTGACTTCTGCCGAAGAATTGGAAGGGGAGAAGTTGAGAAAGAGGAGGGGTAATGAGGCCAAGAGGGCCCATTTTGATAGGAGGTCCCAAAGTCACAAGGGTGGCAAGTTTCATCAAATGGAAGGTTTGTTATTGACTACCCAAAGGCCCAAGGTGATGGCGGTGTGATGCCTAATGCTATGTGTCGAAAATACGGAAAGGGTCATAGTGACCCATGCTTGAGGTATACTAGTGTTCGTTATAGTTGTGGGAAAGAGGAGCATAAGGCAGTGGATTGTCCACGTAATTGCTACAAGGGTAAAGATGCTCATCCATAAGGCTGGGGTTCTAATGTGGTTCCTTTGGGGAGAGGAGGTCAAGAAGGAGGTGTCTGATGATGATGTTCACACTCCAATAAGAAAGCAATTACTGTCAGTAATTAACCTAACCAAAGTTTAGGGTCGAATCCATAAGGAATACAGAGTTTAACTGCAAGACTTCACTACCAATCATTTGAAGAATCTATAACTAAAATCTTCAAAAAGCAAGGGTGGGGTTTTGTGATTCAAGAACAAAAATAAATAGACATTAGACTATGCTGCAAGAAAAAACTCAATTATATGGACAACATGGGAATTGTGTTCCCCATTGTTTGTTGACTCGATTAACATAGATAACATTACTACAATTAGAGATTCGCATGCAGGATGGTAACTTAGGTTCTTCTAGCCCTCTTGTAAAGGTAAAGGTTGAATTTCACCATGGCGCTTGGTCAGCAACCATGGCGTGCCAACAAACCATTACCAACCCAGTCAACATCCCCTTGGTCAGGATTCGTTGATTAGACAAGAACACATCAGTCAAATTCTGTCATCTATTTCCATTTTCCTACTCGTCACAACCTTGGTCGGGATCGTGATAGTAGGAGGTGTTTGGTGTTGGCCACCACTAAACTACAATCATAATGAAGAGAAATAGACAATACATGCAAAAACCCCAATCATAGAAATGCACTAACCTTGGTCATCTCAAGTCAACTACCCATGGTTCCCACAACCATAAGTTGTGAGTGCTTAGCTAATCATGGCTAAGGCAAAATCAACAAAAATACAAATGCAAGACATGGTTGAGAATTTTACCCAAAACAATAGAGAATGATAGCACCACAAGTTGCAAACCACAAGCTTGATATATTGAGAATGCAAACAATATGGGATTTGCACTCCCAATAAATGGGATTTCCAAGAGAAAATAAAATCTAAGCTAAAACCCTCAAGAAATCTTGAGAGAACAATAAAAAGTGATATTCAATGTCTCCTCACTGGGATCTTTTCTCTCTCCCATATAAAACCCTAACTTTAAGTATTTATAGTAGTTACAAATTATGCCCTAAAAATTACATCGAAAAGACAGCTGGCATCTGGTTAATCTTGCAGGTACACCTCGTAGGGTGGCCAACGATTGTAATCGGGGTCTCGTATCAAGTTCTTGGCATTTTAGACTCAACTGGTAAGACCCCATGGTATGAGTCGTTGCTTGGCTATGACTCATATGCTTCTCTCGTAGTCTAAGGCTTCAGCTTTTGGTCCAAAGTTTTGGCTCTCTGTTTCCTATTACGAATCCACCTATACAAGACGTAGTGAGACTTATGACTCGTAGGATGGCCTCATAGGTTTGACCTCCACTTAGCAGATTTCTGATTTTTGGTCTCTATTTCTGTCTATGATAACACCCTATGACTCATAGCTTGCGCTACAACTTGTAGGTGAACTCGTATGTCCTATACTTCAGCAAAATCTATAATTTCCTCCAAAATCATGCCAACCTAACTTTTCTACAAGAACAACACAAAAACACATAAAAACCATAAAATCCCATTAAGAACTCTCAAAATCCCTTGTTTTAGGCATCAAATGTGTTGTATTTTGACAGCACATCAACACCCTCAACTTAGCATTGTTGCTTGTCCTCAAGTGATGATTTAATCTACGCAGACAATAAGAAAAACATTGCAGCTATACTAATGGCATACATCATTCACTCTGATCCAAGTACCCAAGTATAACTTTCAAAACTAGATTGCAAAGCTACTAAGCAGAAAAAAAACATGACGACAAATCTGGCGACCCAACTATGATAAGCTAAGGATAATCAACCATCCACAATCACTGGTATAGCCATATGTTAATCAAGTAGTGCAAATGCCCTTACAGAAAAGAAGTCCCTCTTACTTACTCAAGAAGCATTTAGAATTCAGGGACTAAGGAAGCATTCTTACTCTCCCAAATAAAATTCATGCAAAATGACTAACACCGTAGGCTTGCCCCTATACTTATCTTCCATCTTGGTGAGAAAGTGGATTTAGATCACTTTAGGGCTTATGGGCTTGTAACATAGGTTCAGGGGGCTTTGGTATGGAATTTTAGGCAAGTAGTGACTAAAAGCTATCCTTGAACCTTGCTTACCAATAGTTTTACCTTTATAACCCAACCATTTTCACTAAATCCACCCTTATTCTCCTATTTCAAGCTTTCCCTGTGTGTTTTCTTTCTATTTTCAGTTGTGCCTTATTTCTAAACTCATTTCTTATTGTGTTTTCTCAACACAAGAACTTCCCTTTTCTTTTTGTTCACCTGACTCATGATTTTCTTTAATTTCTTTCTTTATTTCCCAACAAACCACCTCATTGTTACTACTTTACCAAAATAAGGGCCACCCTCAACTTAGACTTTTAGCGTGAGGTGAAGTACACAATATCTATTCCCCAAACCAGAGCCACAATTTGTAGCCACCCTCAGCTTAGGCTTTTAGCCTCAATTAAAGTTCACATGTTCCAGGATTGACCAGGGTAAATATCATGGTATTTAATCAAACAAGGTTAAGCTAGTAAGGTGTCAAGAAAGAATGAGTACATGAGAAGCTCAAAAATTTGCAACAAGGGATTCACTCACTCATTTGGTAGGTCATTTAGGCTAAAAGTGGGTTCACTAAAAAAACAAAAACCTAAGATCCTTTCCAAATCAACCACATCTTCAAACCAATCTTAGAGTAACAACGTAAGTTCTAAGTATATACTTGATACACGAATGCCGCAAAATAAGCTCACAATGCAGATGGAATTGCACATATAATCAAGTATAGACTCACAGGTCATGCTTCAAGACTCAACATACGTTTACATTATCAGAACAAACAAAACTAGATAATTAAAATGCATGAATACATCAATAACTACAATCTGAAAAACTTTGAGGGTACCTAACGTTTTTTTCAAATCATTCAAAAAGCATTTAAAGACTATGTATATGCCAAAAGACCATACTACTATGTATTTACACATAATCTACACTACCTAAACATGTCGGTTCAGTAGAAAATTAAACATCCACAAGGAAAAAGAGTCACAACGGAAAATCTTAGAATCAAAAATAGGGGAAGTTATGGACTCGAGGCTACTCAGACTTCACCTTAGTCCATAACTTTCACACCCCACCAAAATAGAATACTTTGACTTCAAAGTAAAAACACGTACTAAGACAAAAACGATGAAGACATAAACATAGATATATATACATTAAAAACCAACATTTTAAAAACTAATATCCAAAACAAAGTAAAAACAACATCCCACATAAAACATCCAAAATTAAATAATGAAAATATTCTCCAACAAAAGAACAAATTATCCGTAAAGAAAAGATAAGAATTAGGGTCCAAAAGGTCAAATATCATGGTGCTCAAGCACCGGTATCTGTCTAGTCAGCAGGGTCTTGGTTCATGACCTCCCCCTTAGCAATCTAGGTCGCAGCTGTTCGTGAGCTACCCTCTCCATGTGAATGCTCAGGATCGACTCTTGCACCACCTCTTCTGGTATCGGCTCCTCCACCGGGGCTGTTGGGTCATTAGGTCTAGGCTTTTCCTGGCTCAACTCTAGGTCATTTATCTCGAGGGGCCTCTTCCAATGAGCATGAAGGTGGTCAGCTAGCCATTCAAACACCTCGTCACTCATTGGTGCCACCTCTAGGACTGCAACACGGGTTGTTAACATCTGTAATAGGTCAGCCTTCAACTTGGACAACTCCTCAGTCACCGCACTCATGTCAGCAAGCCTACTGCCCTCAAGTCTCCATTGGACTCTCCTCTTGAAAGCATCTATATGAGCATCAACCGCTTTAACTCTCATCATCCAGATCACGGGCAAATGCTTTTATCCTCTCCTTTGAGTCCTTTATGGTCTGGCTTACTCAAGGTCTGACCTGTGCTGCTAAAGCCTAATGCCTGGACTCTAACATAACCACCCTACATAATAGTGCTTGAAAAGTAATAGCAAAGATAATAAAATCAACCTGTAATATAGTTGTTACTAGTACTGAAGTATTTGAGAATGGCATGGTCTCAATCTCAACAGCTAGTGTAGGCTCTATAATTGTCGAAGTAATATCGATAGGAGTTAGAGTCGAACTCCGAGTCTGAGGTTCAACTGGAATGGATTAGGATAGCCAAAGGAGCTGCATGGGGTAGGGCCACCAGGTCTGCATCAGCCTTTATTAGTCTAGGATCCATAGTGCATGTGGCCTCGATATGCTGGTCCCAGTGGGGGTCTATAGGCACACCTGCTGCACTGCATAATCGATGTATCAAAAATCGGAATGGCAATGAGGTGTTTGTCCTGATGGTGGACTCGTGGATTTGCTCGGAGATAATACGGACCCAATCTATCTCACAACCAACTAGAATGCTGGCTAATAACACTGCTCGCTGCAATATGATCACATTATCCGTTAAAGTAGGCCTGATATGCCAACGAATAATAGACCACCAAAACTTGGCCCAGAAAGAGAAGTAGGCTTTAACTATTGGATCTGTATGGTTTGTAACCCACGTCGGCTCAAACCCCTCCTCACATATCTGGCTAGCTATCCACTTTAGTAGATTGGTCTTGGCCCCAACATTTTTTCCACTCATCACTCTCCTCATTTTATCGATGTGACTGAGATACTCTGCGGTAGACAAAAGCACTCTATCGATGGGCCCAAACTGAATCCGTCGAATAGTCTCCTCTGAAATAGGAACTCTCTGATCCTGAACTAGTACTACCCGTAACCTCAGCTGCTCAATCAGCTTCTTGTTCTTCGGTAACCCTCAGCGGAGTATAGCAAGATAGACTACATAAAACACACTAACCATGTAAGGGGCATACTTGACCAGCTATTGTGTAGTCCATCGTAATTCGTATCTGTTTATCCCCTTATCTAACCATGGCACCTTATCTAACCCTGAGTCTTTCAGTCTAGACTCCTCATGAAATTTTCACATCGGTTTGCCCTGTCCCTTGGGCTCTAAACCCTATTCATATTTTTCCTTCATCCCTGGGACACACCATCTGCAGTTGGATGGAGGCTATGATTGGACTTTTTCCTGCTGTGACTGGGAGGTGCTCTCAGTCTCCAACTCTGACCTTGAGTGTGAAGGGGTCATTTGTGGTAAGCTTCTCTCCGAACCATCTCCATTACCCTGTTGTTCCTCCTCTTCAGACTGGGAGAAACTCCTAACTTCCATTGGTGTCTGATTATGTCTGCTCGGGTCTGAGGTACATTAGCCTCGGGGTCTATTCTGACCTTATGATCTTCTAGAGACCCCTCAGATCTATCAGCCTCAAAAAATTCATCCACCAATCTTCGTTGGAATGTATGGATTGCTCGTTCGTCTTTTAGAGGCATAGTATCTACAAGCCACCCACACAATACATGTGAGTATCAAGATGTTTGAGCAAATGAATCACATAACAAAGAACAAGACACAAAACTAATCTAAGTATAAAGATTCACTGATGCAGACGCATGTCTATAGATACAAGGTGCAGTTACGACTCGTAGGGTGTCTTACAAGTCGTACACTGGCCTTATAGTACCAAGATTCGTAAAAATTGCAGTCTGAACTCAGATACAAGACATAGTTACGGCTCGTAAGGGGCCTACGAGTCGTAGTATGGCCTCATATCTCTTTCCAGAGACCATTTTTTAAGAACTCAATCAGGCTTACGAGACCCTTACTATAATCCATAGGTATTACGAGTCCTATGCGGGTCTCGTATGAGAAATATGAAGGAATCACAGGTGACTGGTGCTTGCTACGAGGGACCACTACGACTCATAGGGGAACCTACAAGTCATAGGGATGCCTCATAGTTGGAAACAGAAGGCACCAGGAGTGCCTACCGCTTTCCCACAAAAAGCACAAGCTAAACAAACACAGTTTAAGATTTGGCAATTATAAGAGCAACACAATAGATTTGACACATCAATGGACCCATTACAATATCAGACAGTTAAAAGAACCATTATCCCTAAAAATCAAACCTGATTTCAAATTACATCAAGAACAACCAAGGATAATTTCATCTCAAAACTTGCATTCCATTGAGGTGCAAGTGTAATTCATACAATTTCAATGAAGTTCAACAAGCATGGCATATAAAAACACCCACACTTCCTAAATTCCAATTCTGAAGACAATTTTTCATAATGGTCGGGCAACACGTATGCACTGCATTCTAGGGACCCAATAATTTTCACATTTACAACCACCCACGAAAGGATTTTGAATAAGGTTCAAGTCATAGAAAAATCCTTCAAAGCATACAAACTCTAGGTTCCATGTCCAGACCAAGGCATCATCACATGGGCATGAGTTTTCATAGATAAACCAAATACATGATCATACATGAACTCACCACCCTAGTGCATTATAAGCAGCCACGAAGCATGCCAATTTGTAGAAGAATCTAAACCACAACAATGTAGGGAGATAAACATGCCATAACCCTAGAGAATGTTGCCCTCACTGGAGTACTTGCCAGAAAATGACGTGGGTAGCCAAGATTTTGATCGGAATAGTGACTAGGGGGAATGATTTAAGGGTTTCCATCGAGATTAGGGTTTGGAAATGAAAATGGGGATCATATTTATTTTTAACTCCTTTTATAATAAATCAGGTAGCCCTTTAAAAAGTTGCATATCTGGGCTATAAGACCATGACTACAAGTCCTAGGGTGATCTACGACTTATAGGTACTGGTCTCATAGTAAACCCAACACTTGTGAAAATTTAGAATCCATACCTGGGCACTATGAACCCCTCTTACGACTCGTAGGAGACCCTACGAATCGTAAGGTTGGCTCATAGTGTGTATGCCAACTTCTTATACTCATTGTTTCCCTCTATGACGTATGACTACGAGTCATAATGATGCCTACGAGTCATAGGCTTGCTCGTAGAGGCTGCTCTAAGTGCCATTTTTTTCACATCTTCGATTTTTTGATTTCCACCTGCAGACCAAATCTCAAAACACAACCATCTTCAAAATATTACAACTGCATCAATGTCTTTCAACTTATAACAAGCAAACACCCTACTACCTAAAATTTTCAATAACCAGATACACTTGAAAAAAACTGATAATTATCAAAAATGCTTTGCTTGCCTCCTAAGAAGTGCCTAATTTAACGTCGTGGCTCGACTTTGTCATCATCCTTCATCAACAATCATCAAGGGTCCACACCTCACTCTTCAATTCATCTAGATGTTTCATTGACTGGCTACTTCTGCATCATTGACTCTAAACTGAAGTTGACCCAAATCCATATGCACGAGAGCTCTCCCAGTAGCCATAAATGGTCTTCCCAAAATAATAGGTACCTCAAAATCAACCTCACAATCAAGGATCGCAAAATCTACAGGAAAGACAAGCACACCATGAAGCATTTTCTCTGGATATTTGATGGTTCGATCTGCTATTAGCAATAACATTATTGTCGGGGTGGGAGTGCCAACCCCAAACTCTTTGAATATGGCAAGAGGCATTAGATTGATGCTCGCTCCTACATCGCACAATGCTCTTGTGAGTTCAACATCACCAATGGTGCAAGGGATAGTGAATGCACGGGGGTCCTCTCATTTTTGAATGAGGCATTTGTTCATGATTGCACTACATCATCAGATCTCCTGTGAGAACTCTTGCCTCAAAGTGCATTTCTTTGTCATCAAATCTTTCATATACTTATCATACCCGAGCATCTTCTCCAAAGCTTCTAGAAAGGGAATGTTGAAGGATAGTTCAACATCGAGAAGAATTGTTTGAATTTACCCTCCTCTTCCTTTTTCTTAACCCTTTGAGGGAAAGGAGGAGGAGGTCTTGGAATTGAATTCAAGTTTTCGTGCTCCCTTACCTCTTTTATTTGCATCCCGACAATCCCTGGACCATCTCCCTCAACCACAACTTCACCACCAAGAACCTTCTTATCAACTTCATCCACAATCATCGGCTTAGGGGATCTATGGTGCTTTTGCCACTCTGAGTCTTGACTACCATGCAATGCCCTTCAATTTTAGGATCTTGAACTATATTGTTTAGTAAGGTGCCCTTTTGGCGTTGGTTCATTTGCGAAGAAACTTGTCCAATTATTGTTCTAATTGCTTAATCGCCACCATGTGAGACTCTAGTTTTTGGTTAATACTTGAAATATCCACTTTCATCCCCTTCAAGGTCTCATCTTGGTGGTTGGTTCCCTTCAACAACTTTACAAACATCTCTTCAAGCCTAGAAGTGTTTGGAACAGCATCATGATGTAAGGCGGCACATAAGTGTGCTCTATTTTTTAGTTAATACTTAAAATATTCGCTTTCATCCCCTTCAAGGTCTCATCTTGGTGGTTGTCTCTCTTCAACAACTTGTCAAACATCTCTTCAAGCCTAGAAGTGTTTGGCACGGCATCATGATTGTGAGGCGGCACATAAGGACCATTCCTATAACCATCCCTTCTACCCCATTCAGCATCCGACACTCTATTTCTTTCATAGTATCCACCTTGGTTATCTCTACAAGCACTATCACGATTGTAGTTCTGACCTTGATTCCCAGAAACTTGCCTCCAATAGTCCTAGTTGGATCCTTGGGGGTTATTTCGAAAACCTGCCGCTTGACTACTCACGAAACAAGCATCTTCATCAAAGAATGTATCTTCATACATGGGAGCCTTAGGAGCTTGGTTAGTGACCGCTTTGACACTTGTTTGGTTTTGCTTCAAGACCAAGGCCATACTTGTGCGAAGTTGAGCATGTTTCTCCAAGATCTATTCATTGACATTACTTGCTCATTATTGGTGTTGACTGCACAAGAATTCTTCATTGCACCTCGCTCTCATTGACGCTACGCTCTATTGGTTTTAACCACTTGCTCTATCCTTGGGGTTGTCAATGCAAAAGATTGGTCAAGAAACATGTCTCTCATGATTATGTCAGCACAAGCTTGACTATTCTCATCAAATGCCCGATAGAAAATCTCAACCAAGGCATCATCAAAAATTTTGTGATTGGGGACCATCCTCAGGCATTTGGTAAATCTCTCTCATGTTGTGCTAATAGAGTCACCCGACAATTGCTCAAAGTTGTTTATTTGATCCTTGAGCTTCAACTTCTTAGATCTTGGGAAATATCTTTCATGAAACACTCTGAAGCTCTGCCCAACTTGTTATCATACCCGGAGGAAATGTAGACAACCACACAGTTGCATTCCCAGTCAGTGACAATAGAAACACCCGTAAATCAATGGCATCAAGAGAAAGATTTTGTGTACCCAAGACACTCTTGAAAACAAACACAACGTTCTGGAGATGACGTTGGGGATCCTCTGAAGGTAGCCCTATGAATAACCCATAATTTTGGAGCATTTGAAGTAATCCACTTGACATCGAGAATTTAGCGTTTATCGGTAATAGAGGTAACATTATAGAACCAGTAACATCCATAGACATAGGGTTCAAGCGATATTGGTTCTCCATAAGGGTTCTCATTGAAGTCCCTAAGTTGTGGCCTGTTATCCCTTGGTGGTAGATTCTCCTCTCTTCCTATATCATCATTCATATTCTTTTCTTTCTCAATCGTGATATCCTCATTCACTTCAGCCATTCTTCTAAAGAGTCGATGGTCTCCAAATTAATCGGAGCTAAGGGATTGCCTTAGCTCCTTCTATTGGGCATACAACCTAGTACATCCTACAATTAAAATCAAACAACAAAACAAAAGTAAAATACAAGAGAGTCTAGAAATTAACACTAGAACTAACTAATAGTGACATTTGTATTCCCCAGCAATAGAGCCACAATATTTTATACTAATGTTCATGCTCCAATAAGAAAGTGGTCGCTACCAGTAACTAACCTAATTGAAGGTTATGGTCGAATCAACAGGGAATACAAGGTTTTACTGCAAGACTTCACTACCAATCATTTCAAATATCTATAACTAAAATCTCTAAAAAGTGGGGGGTTATCATTCATGAAGAAAAATAAATAGACATAAGACTAGGATACAGGAAAGCACTCAATTTAAGGGACAACTTAGGAATTGTGTTCCCTATGGTTCGTTGACTTGACTAACCTAGATAACATAACTACAATTAGAGATTTGCATGTAGGACGGTAACTTAGGCTCTTCCAGCCCTCTTATGAAGGTGAAGGTCGAATTTCAGTATAGCTCTTAGTGGCAAACATGGCGTGCCAAATAACAATTATCTATTTTCCCAGTCAACCTCCCCTTGGTAAGGTTTAGTTGATTAGACGATAACATATCAATCAAATCCTATCATCTATTTCCCTTTTCCTATTCGTCACTACCATGGTCGGGATCGTGATAGTAGGTAGGGTTTGGTGTTGGCCACCACCAAATAACAATCATAATGAAGAGAAATGGACAATACATGCAAAAACCCCAATCAAAGAAATGCACTAATCTAGGTCATCTCAAGTCAACTACCCATAGTTCCCACAACCTCAAGTTGTGGGTGCTTAGCTACTCATGACTAAGGCAAAACCAACAAAAATGCAAATGAAAGACATAGTCGAGAATTTTACCCAAAGCAATTGAGAATGATAGCACCACAAGTTGCAAGCTACAAGCTTGATATATTGAGAATGAAAACAATATGGGATTTGCACTCCCCACAAATGGGTTTTCCAAGAGAAAATAAAATCTAAGATAAAACCCTCAAGAAATCTTGAGATAATAATCAAAAGTGGTATTCAATATGTCATGACCCAAAATAGGGCCTAGCCGTGACACGGCGAAAGGGGAGCCCGAGGGGTCCCCAAATAAGCCTCTTAACTTATCATTACATATCATTGGTCTTGAAAGCAATTAAATGACATAAAAGAGTAGAAATATGTGCAATGAGACTAAGAGGAAAGCTTGCGCAATATCATAATCAAGGGACAAGAGTCAAAGCTCATATCATAGATACATAGCATGTCCAACAACACCTCTCCTACATAGATAAGAGTGGGGGCCAATACGAAGCAACCGGGCTCACTCTCATAGTCTAAATAAAAAGTCAAGAAGAGTGTTCCATACATAATAGGAGAAACAAATACTAAGGCCCCCGAAGTGGAGGACTCACCGACTAGCTTGAGTAGTACCAACTTTGCCATATGGAGGAGAAGGATGATCAACTTGGGATTTGACCCTTACATGGTGATCTCGGGTAGGCAAGAGTATGCGTTAGTACGTTTGAATGTACTAAGTATGTAGGATGCAATGCATCAACAAGTAGGCATCATAATCAAAATACATAATATTAAACAATAGGCATAATATAACAATATGACATGTATGTTCAATGCTTAAGTAAAACATGCTCAAGTAAATCATGCTCATAAAGGATATCATACGTGAAGAAGAGACCAAGCTAGTTGTTCAAGGTATAAATCCCTTGGTGGTTGTGTGGTATAAACCCCACATATGGTTGATGGTAATCATACCTTACCAACACGGTGACGAAGTATAAACCCCTCGCATGGTTGATGAGTATTAACCCCCAATATGGTTACCTATGCTCTTCCCCCCCCCCCCTTCTGGAACGGGTATCATCTAACGCAACACTTTATATAGGATTTATCATATGCTCTAGTACAACACTTCATATAGGAATAATCATATATATAATCTCATTTCATCATCATATCATCATTCATACTATATCTCATGCTTTGGACCTTCAATTCCTCAACAAACCTTAGCCGAACATTTTATCAAACACTTTAAGGGTGAAATAAGGGTAAAAGACCATGCAATTTAGAGATGAAATCATGCAAGAAAATTTATTCTAAAATGATCAATCAACACCTTGTAACACATCCAAGATATCCACATTAAAACCACTCATCAAATCCAACATTAGATCCAAGATTTAGAGCTCAAAACATAGCAAAATAGTCACAACTTTACATAGATTTAACATAGTCTATAGCGAATTTCATAATGATCAAGACCCATTTGTAAATCAACTTTAAATCTTGCAATTTATGTAAAACGGGGCTTGGGTATCATGGGTGAAAGAAACCCATGAAAGAAACCCACATACATTGACTTTGGAGAACCATTGAAAAAGATTGGAAACGGAGACTTGAAGCTTGAATGAGATCCTTGATGAAATTCTTATGTCTTGAGTTTTGGACATGAATTTAGGGTGAAATATGAGTCTAAGTGTTTGAATGAGTATTGGGGAATGTTTTGGATGATTTGAGGGTGAAATAAGGCTAAGCATACATATTTTCAAGTGTGGGAACCCTTAGACCCAAGATTTAAAAGTATTGGACCGAAAAATTAAAACAGGCACCAAAAATAACAGGGTCACGTCATGGATGTAAGGCAGATTTCTCTCTGGAAATTACATTTTTTGCACCGATGAGTTCTACGAGAATGGGCATAAGTCCCTCATCCAAACTCAGACTTGAGGTGAAACCAAGTTCATTGGAAGCTAATTCAAAGAGCTTTAAGTAGGTTGGTCGTGGGCCACTCAATTCTTTATGTGCTAAGAGATATTACCCTTCAAAGTTAACCCTCCAAAATAGTATTTTTTGCAATTTTTTAATTTTGATATGGTTGCTCGTAAAGTTGGGTTAGACCCATTTCCAACTCAATTTGACTCCCTGAATGAGAATATGAAGCTTGATTTTTGAAATAACAAACGAATCTTTAGATGTATGGAAATTACGATTTCGAGCACTTTTGAGGCACATTTTTGAGCACTTTTTGGGGTCGTTATATAATGTCTCCTCACGGGATCTCCGATCTCTCCCTAGTAAAACCTAACTTTAAATATTTATAGTACTTATAAATTTAGACCTAAAACTTACATAGAAAAGACAGTTGGCATCTAGTTTGTCTCGCAGGTACGACTCGTAGGGTGGCCTACGAGTCATAATCGGGGTCTCGTATCAGGTTCTTGGCATTTTTTACTTAACTGGTATGACCCACTAGTATGATTCTTTGCTTGGATTACGACTCGTGTGCTTTTCTCATAGTCCAGCCCTTCAGCTTTTGGTCCAAAGTTTTGGCTCTTGATTTCGTGCTACGAGTCCACCTATACGAGTCATAGTGAGACTTACGACTCGTAGGATGGCATCATAGTGTTGACCTCCACTTAGCATACTTCTAATGTTTGTTCTCTGCATCTAGCTATGATAACACCCTACACCTCAAAGCTTCGGCTACGACTCGTAGGTGAACTAGTATGTCTTATGCTTCAGCAAAATCTGCAGTTTTCCTCCAAAATCATGCCAACCTAACTTTTCAGCAAGAACAACAGAAAAACACATAAAAACCAGACAAAGTCGCATTAAGAACTCACTAAATCTCTTGTTTTAAGCATCAAATGTGTTATATTTTTATAGCACATCAGTGTCCCAAGGATTAATCGGTTCTATTCACTCCAAAGAAGACAAGGGGTTATGAGGTGCCCGATGTCATCACCAATATATTAAAATTCTTTGATATTTATATGTATGCATTGATAGACCCGGGTGCCACTCTTTCTGTTGTTACCCCTTTTGTTGCGAAAACGTTTCATGTTGAGCCCGAATTGTTGTTTGAGTCTTATGAGGTGTCTACTCCCAATGGTTTATTTATTATTGCTAGAAATGTCTATAGAAATTATCCCATCTGTATTTTGCACAAAATTTTACCTTATGATCTTACTGAGTTGGATATGGTAGATTTTTTTTGATGTTATTCTTGGGATGGAATGGTTGCATGCATATTATGCCTCTATTAATTGTAGAACCCGTAGAGCCAAGTTCAAATTCCAAAATGAACCCATCCTTGAGTTGGAGAGTCATGATTTGGTGGTGAAGCATAGGTTTATCTCTTGCATGAAAGCCCAAAAGTTGGTCTCTAAGGGGTGTCTCTATCATCTTGTGAGGAGTAGGGATGTAGAGTCCAAAGTCCTTCCCATAGAGTCGGATCCGGTAGTAACGGAGTTCCTTGATGTCTTTCGTAGTGACCTTCCGGGTGTTCCTCCTGAAAGGACAATAGATTTTGGTATAGACCTCTTTCCCTATACTCAACCCATTTCTGTTCCCCTTTACCGTATGGCCCCGGCAGAGTTAAAGGTGTTTAAGAAGCAATTGAGCGACTTGTCTGAGAAGGGTTTTATTAGGCCTAGAAAACCACCTTCTGGTGCACTAGTGATGTTTGTGAAGAAGAAAGAGAGGTCCCTTAGAAGGTGTATTGACTACCGGCAATTTAATAGTGTCACCATAAGTATCCTCTACCAAGGATTGATGATTTGTTTGACCAACTTCAAGGGGCTAGTCACTTCTCTAAGATTGATCTTTGGTCTGAGTATCATCAAGTGAAAGTGAGGGAGTGTTACATTCCCAAGATGTCCATCCAGACTAGGTTAGGTATTATGAATTTATGGTTATGTCTTTTGGGTTGACCAATGCACTAGCTATCTTCATGAATCTTATAAATGGATCTTTAGACCCTACCTTGATTTGTTTGTAGTGGTCTTCACTGATGATATTTTGATCTACTCCCATAGTGAGGAGGATCATGTGAGTCATTTGAGGGTGGTATTGCAAAAATTGAGGCAGGAGAAGTTGTATGCTAAGTATGTGAAGTGTGAATTTTGGTTGAAAGAGGTCACCTTTCTAGCTCATGTAGAGTCGGGGGATAGTATTAAAGTGGATCCTAAAAGGACGGAAGTGACTATAAATTGGCCTAGACCTTTGACGCCATCGGATATTAGAAGCTTTATGGGCCTGATGGGTTATTACCAGAGGTTTGTAAATGGGTTCTCCTCTACTGCTTCTCCCATGACTAAGTTGACTCAAAAGAAGACTAAGTTTGTGTGGACCAATGAGTGTAAAAAGAGTTTCCGAACCTTAAACAATAAGCTTGTCTCTGCTTCTATCTTATCTCTATCGAAAGTGTTGGAAGGGTTTTTTGTGTATTGTGATACCTCCCAGATTGGTTTGGGTTGTGTTTTGATGAAAAATAGTAAGGTGATAGCCTATGCTTCTAGGCAACTCAAAATGCATGAGAAGAATTATCCTACTCATAATCTTGAATTGGCCACCGTGGTATTTGGTTTGAGAATTTGGCATCATTATTTGTATGGAGTGCATGTAGATATGTTTACCGGTCATAAGAGTCTCCAATATATGTTCACCCAAAATGATCTCAACTTGAGACGACGAAGGTTGTTAGAGCCTCTTAAGGATTATGATATGAGTGTGCATTTTCATCCGATAAGGCTAATGTTGTGGCGGATGCTTTGAGTAGGGTGTCTATAAGAAGCCTAGCTCTTGCTGATGATGGGGGCAAAAAGATGGCTAGAGAAGTTCATCGGTTATCTAGATTGGGGGTTAGGTTGGAAGAGCTTGATAATGGTGGTATTGTGGTTGTTGATGGTTAAAAATATTCTTTGGTTGATGAGGTGAAAGCAAAGCAAGATCTTGATACCTCCTTATTAGAATTGAAGTCCTTGGTGAGAGAGGGGAAGGTGGAGGGGAAGGTGGAGGTTTTCTCCCAAGGGCGAGATGGTGCCCTTAGGTACCAAGGTAGGTTTTGTGTGCCTTGTATTGACTACTCTAGAGAGAAGATTCTTAATGAGGCTCATAATTCTTCCTATTCTGTTTACCCCACTTCTACCAAGATTTATAGAGATTTGAGGGATGTGTTTTGGTGGTGAGGTATGAAGAAAGACATTGCCAAATTTATATTTAGTTGTCATAGTTGCTAACTAGTCAAAGCCGAACACCAAAGGTCTGGTGGCCTAACCTAAGATATAGAGATTTCCACTAGAAAGTGGGAGGAAATGAAGATAGATTTTGTGGTTAGGTTGCCTAAGACTAGAAAGGGTCTTGATTCTATTTGGGTTATGGTTGATAGAATGACAAAGTCGGTGCATTTCCTACCAGTTAATATTACTTATGGAGCTGAAGACTATGCCAAATTGTACACTTATGAGTTTGTTAGATTGCATGCGGTTCCCTTGTCCATCATATTGGATTGTGGTGCTCAATTTACTTCTTACTTTCTGAGGTCCTTCCAAAGAGTTCTTGGTACCAAGGCTATGCTTAGTACGGTCTTTCACCCTCAAACGGATAGTCAAGCTGAAAGAACTATCCAAACTCTTGAGGATATTCTTAGAGCCTGTGTTTTGGAGTTTAATGGTAGTTGAGATTATCATCTTCCATTGATTTAGTTGTCTTATAATAATAGCTATCATTCTAACATTGGTATGGCCCCTTTTGTGGCCCTCTATGGTAGGCATTGTAGGTCACCGGTTGGGTGGTATGATGTGGGTGAAATGGCATTTTTGGGTCTGGATATGGTCATAGAGGCTATGGAGAAGTTAAGGTTGGTTAAGGAAAGGTTGAAAACAGCCCAAGGTCATCAAAAGTCCTATGCCGATGTGAGGAGACATGAGCTCGAATATATAGTTGGTGATTGGGTCTATTCGAAGGTCTCACCCATGACAGGTGTGGTTCGTTTTAGTAAAAAGTGTAAATTGAGTCCAAGATATGTTGGTCCTTATAGGGTGTGGAGGAAGATTAGTAAGGTGGCCTATGAGTTGGAGTTGCCTAGTGAAATGGACTTGGTTCATCCGGTCTTTCATATATCCATGTTGAGGAAATGTATGGATGATCCAAATGCTATTGTCCAATTAGATGTTGTGGATGTTGTTGAAGACAACTTGACTTATGAAGAAGTTCTAGTAGAGTTCTTGGATAGATAAGTGAAGAGGTTGAGGAACAAGGATGTGGCTTCCATTTTAAGGTCTTTTGGAGGAATCAACAAGTCGAAAGTGCTACATGGGAGGCCGAGGCCGACATGCAAAAGCGATATCCCTATCTTTTCTATTCTACTCAACCCTAAGGTACTAATTATAAGTCTTCTATGTGATATAATGTCTTATATATCAGCCCTTTATGTCATTGCATGCATTCATGTTTATGTTGATAAGTTCATGAAACTTACATTGAGATTTTTTTAAATGATGTTTAAGTGCATTATTGCATTTTTGTTGGGGCTAATTTCTTCATGATTACTCTTCTTAAGTACATTTCTTTGACATTCAGCGGTGAATGTTACCAAGTAAGATGTTGAAATGGCCCCAAAAAGTGCCCAAAAATTGTAATTTCTACATATCTCAAAATTCGTGCGTGATTTCGAAAATTCGACTTCATCTTCTTGATCAGGTGACAAAATTGAATGGGAGATGGGTCTAACCCTGATTTTAGAGCAACTATATCAAAAAATAAATTTTCAAAGTCGCAAATTCTAGTGAGCAGTGAGCGTCCCTAGTACGATGCAGCTAGGACATATCTCAGAGTTATTTTTTCCCAGTTGTTTTATCTTGGCACAAGGCTTTTGGGTCTTAGGCCTAAGTCCTCCCATACGTGAAAATACCTATACTTAGCAATATTTCAACACCATATCATACAAGACATTCCTCAATACTCTCTCAAACACATAGACAAATATTTCACTCAAATTCAAGTGTCAAATCTCCTACCGGATCTTAAGGAATTCATTCAAGCTTCAAGTTCTGAATCCAATCTTCATCAACGAATTCTCCAAAGATATGGTATGTGGCATTCAAACATTGGGTCCTTTCACCCATGGTGCCCAAGCTCCCTTTTTACATAAATTGCATGTTTCTAGGTTGATTTACTTATGGGTCTTACTTACTATGAATTTGACTATGAATTATGTTGGGGTATCATAAAAGTGTGATTGTTTAAGCATGTTTTGAGCTATGAATCTTTGATCTATCTTGAGATTTGATGCAGGATTTTGATGAATATTTCATGAGGGGTACTACCAATTGTTGGTGGGTAGTTTTATATTGAATTCACTTGCATGATTTCACTCTAGAATTGCATGAGTTTATACTAGCATTACACATCCGCCAAGTATTTGATAAAATGTCCTATTAATGCTTCTTGAGTTGTTGAAGGCCTAATTCATGCTATATAAGTTAAATGACTTTATGAAGATGAAAGAGATGTGTATATGTGTTGATTTCATGAATAGTTTTGATAGTGTTGAAATTTGATCAATTTTCTCGTTTGGAGGGTAGTAAGCCCGAACTATCATGTTGGGGGATATATACCTCAATCGCCTAGCTTAGGGAGGTGGTAGGCCCGTGCAACCATGATTGGGGGTTTATACCTCAATCACCTCTCTTGGGGGGTTGTAGGCTCGTGCTACCATATTGGGAGTATATACCTCAATCGTCTCACCAAGGAGGTAGTAGGCGTTGGTTGCTAATGATGGTCTCTTCCTACACATGTGAAATATTCTATGTAAGCATGTTTTACTACAAGTATCATTTATGCATGTCATATTGCTATGTGCTTATTTATTGCCTAAATATGTATTTCGATTATGTTGTCTATCTCTAGTTGCATTGCATCTTACATACTTAGCATAGTCAAACGTACTAATGCATACTCTATGCCTACATGATGTTACCATGTAGGAACCGCAGCTCCACTTTGTCATCCTCCTCCACGGGGCTAGTACGATTTCTCTCAAAGCAAGTTGGTGAGTCCTCAATTTTTGGGATAATGTCTTTGATCTTATGCTATGTATAAAGACTCTCTTTCTTTTGATGCATGCTTATGACTATGAGGGTGTGCCCAGAAAGTTGTCTTAGCCCCCACTCAATTCTGTGTATTAGAGGTTATATTGGACAAATTATGTATTGATGTTATGAACTTTGACTATTTTGATATTTATGTTATTAAAGTCTTCACTTAAAACCTTTACCCTTATCTCTATTCTTTTATTATTGTTTGATTGCTTCTGCAACCAAAGATGTGTAATAACATGTTAAGAGGCTTTCTTGGGGTTTCTTCAGGTTCCCCATTCATCATGTCACGTCTAGGCCCTAGGCTTAGCTCATGATATCTACGTCCATCCTGATCTTCCTAGTGGGTCTCAGACTTTGAGTCGCTGATGATCTTTGGGATTCCCTCTACTTTATTTTAGACTTTGTATCAAATATTATTCTATAAGATAGCTTGTACCTTATGCTAAGATAGTTGTATTTACACCAGTACTATATTAGATGCTCTTGTACTCATGACTCTAGGTTTTTGGAGATTTCTTATGTTAAATGAGTCATTTTTGCTTTATTCATATTCTTCTTTAGTTGCGATCCGATTTTGGATCGTGACATGTTTGGTATCAAAGCACTAGGTTCATTGGGCTCGTGAATCAAAAGTAGGGTGTGTAGTAGAGTCTCACGGATCAGTGTGTAGATGTCCACACCCATCTTTGGGAGGTTATGAGATACTTGATAGCAAGGACTTTGACATATGGCTTCTATTTGTGGGTTTCCTTATATTACCCACTTTGAAAGTGTCTAATCTACTCCATTCTACGTAGATGCCAATTACAAGATCCCATTGATCCGTGGGAGAGCTAGGGCCAGCTAATATGGCTCCCACTCGAGGCCGAGGCAGGGTCCGTGATAGGGCTAAGGACTGAGGACTTGCTAGAGGGGAAGCTTGATGAGTCATGATAATACGACTCTTATAATGCATTGAACATAGGATTTTTGCAGATGCTCAAGCAATTTAGTTGGTTTGATGTTTTGTTTTATGTTAATTTGCAGGAAAATGGATAAGGCATGGAGATTTTGGTGAAATACAAGAAATGAACTGAAAAAGGAGCACACGTGCAGACATGTGGAGGTCACCACGGCCCGTGCAGCATCACACAGATCGTGGGTGGCTGTATGAACTGGACCTGAGTATATTGAGGCAAAAATGGAGTAAAGTGAAGTACCATGGGTGCTCTCACGGGTGAAGAATTGCTGAAATCTGACAACTAAGAATAAGACTATGGACCGTTTCATAATTGTGCCAAGTCTCTCACGGGTCGTGTTGATGCTTGTAACTCATGTCGATGCCAATTTTCCTATTTTAAGTTGGATTAGATTTTCCCATATATATATACTTTTTTATTCTATTTTTAATTGTCATTGACTACTAGAGAAAAAAAGTAATGAGAGAACACTATTCCACGCCGAATTTCATTAAACTCTTGGATTTTGATCTTCTCTTCGAGATTTTAATCCATGGATTCATTACTTTATCAATAGTAAGTTCCCTATAATGATTTCTTTATCTTTCTTTGGGTTATTTACATTGAATATGCTAGGTTAGACCCACAACTAGGGTTATGGGAATCATGACAACTTAATAAGATAAACAAATTTAGAGTAAATCTCGGGATTGATTATCGTATACATTGTAGTGTTCTTCACTTTTCTTCCTTAATGAGTCGATGCATTGAGGATATGCCAATTTTCATTACTTCCCCGGGAGGGGTGCAGTGATTAGGAAAAGAACTCTACAATAGAAAGTTGAGATTAATAACCTAGTCTAAGTACTTGAGATTGGAAGCTGAGAGTATTCTAGAGTTTATAGCAAGGGTTAAGAATATAGGTCTAAGACCAGAAGGTGAGGAATAAAATGCATTTAAGAAGGGCCATAAGGTGAATTAGATGTTAACTAACTTCTTTGATCTTGTATAAATAATCATGAACGGGTTTATTAAACAAATTTGGCTATCAAGTTGGGTGTCATGGAGAACACAATCCTAGCTTCTAATTAATTATTTGAACTCCAGTTGTTACTAAAAATCCTTTTAGTATTTTACTTAATTTAACTAGTTCCCAATATCAAAACCTCATTTACATTATGCACTTTTATTTTCGGAATAGATACTACATCTGAAAATGGGTGCTAATAGATGTATTCTCACGCATTCCCTGTGGGATCGACTCCAACTTTTGTTGAGTTCTATAGTTGATCAACGACCACCTTACCATCCCTTTTGGAGTATAAATTTAGGGGTATCAAATTTTGGCGCTCTTGATGAGGAATACGACGAAGTAATAGTCTATTAGTTGCTACTTTTAGTTTGTAATACTAGTCCCTAATTTTACTTTTATTTTGTATTTCTTATCTTTTTTTATGAACCAACATCGTATGCCAAGCACCCAAAATAAGGGTGAAACATTTATTCCCTATGTTCCTGAGTTGACAAGTCAATCCGCAGAATGAATACCCAGGATCAGGAAACACAAAGGCAGAGATAGTTGGTTGTTAATACTGTCGCTGGGGAAATAATGGCTTGGGTATGGATGA
This sequence comes from Solanum clarkiae, assembly GCA_011800125.2. NCBI lineage: Eukaryota > Viridiplantae > Streptophyta > Magnoliopsida > Solanales > Solanaceae > Solanum > Solanum clarkiae. The sequence goes on along the minus strand of JAABOM020090498.1, from coordinate 37,796 downwards.
CCTTGCTGGTAATGGGTGCCATCTATGGTACCACTATGATAGGTGCCACTTGTACCATACTACAGAAGCAACCCATTGTAAAACTGCAGGTTCTCCAATAGCCACAAGCAGCAAATGATGATGATGATAGTGTTGGGACCACAAGAGCAATAGTGATTCCACCGCTGCCTGTATGTTTCAAATTCACCATCACTAGCACTATGCTACAGATTCTTATCTTGAAAGAGCTTTTCAGCAGAGCAGCAACTGAGGAGATAAATCATCATTTCATGAACATTTTGGCTACATGCCAATCATCCAAAATTCCAGAGTTCGGTCAACAAGCTATCCGATTGAGATTGTTCTCGTTGTCTCTTACTGGCGAGGATAAAAAGTGGTTGAATGAGATTCCTTAATTTGCACCTAGGGAGAGTTAAAAGAGGCTTTCTTGGAGAGGTTCTTCCCTGCATCTAGTAAGTTGGAGGCCAAAGATGAGATTTGGTCCCACAAGCAACTTTCGACTGAAGCACTATATGAAACTTGGGAGAGATTCAGGCAGACGATCAAGTAGTTCCCCAATTATAATCTCACATATGAGCACTTGAAATAAGTTTTCTACAAGTCTTTCAACTTTGTGACCAAGCCTATAATTGATGCAGCGTGTGGAGGATCATACATAGCAAGGACTTTCCCAGACATCATTGTGATTTTGGATCAGGCAACTAAGAACAACAGGGCATGGTACACCAGAGATAGAGACTGCTCTGGGCTTATCTTTTAGTTGACTGCTAAACAAAGAGAGAAAGAGGAAGAGTGGGACCAAGACATGGCTCACATTCAGACCTAGATAGACTTACTGACAAAGTCGCTACTAGGTAGAGAACTAGAAAAAGTTAAAGTGATGGAAACCTTGCCCAGGTATGATGAGCCATGCCTTGATTATATTCACAAGGGATAACTTTTGGAGCAGCCAAGGGGGTTATCGGACATACAACTTCGGTAAGTAAGGTCGGAACTATGGTCGTGATATCTACCAAGAGAGCTGGCAAAATAGAGATAACTATCGGAGTGACCAAACAAGAGTATATGTGCCACCCATAAATCGTGAACGCCAAAACAATAGTGGTGGAAATTTCAAACTAGAGGAGATCATGGCAAAGGTTCTTGACAAAGTGAAAGCCACAGTGGCAGGAGTGTGAGATATGAGGGGAGAGATGTCTAATGTTTAGTAATTAGTCGACTCGCATTCCACCTTGATCTAGAAATTGGAGCAACAGATAGGGCAACTGTCAGCCAGAGAAAAGCTGGGTTACTCCCTAGTGATACGATACAAAACCCAGAAAATGATAGTCATTACATAGCAGTGACTATGAGTTGTCGTAAGGTACTTTCTAACCCTATTCTAGCTAGTAATGCAGGTACTGATAAGGTTGATAGCAAGGCATCTGACCTCATAGAGGTGCTTGATGATAATGCAAGTGAGCAGATAGATATGGCACCAATGGTGGCTGGGGTCATTAAGGATCCTAAAGAGTCAGACAAACTAGCTGCTCAGTCTTTGCAAGTCATTTCCAAGCTGCCACCACCATTCCCATTGAGGTTGAAGCAGAAGATAGAGAATGGCAAGTTCCAAAAATTCTTGTCTAAGTTGAAGTAGCTGTCAGCAATACCCCTCTGGTGGAAGCACTTGAACAAATGTCGGGCTATGCTAAGTTCATGAAGGACTTAGTCACTAAGAAGAGGATAGTCATAGTCAAGCCTGCAGATAGTCTTCATCATTATAGCACCATTGCTACCAGGTCACTAGTCGATAAGAAGGAAGATCTAGGAGCTTTCACTCTCTCGTGCACTATTAGGTCCTATGAATTTTCACCGTCTCTCTGTGACTTGGGTGCCAGTATTAGTTTGATGTCGCTGGCAGTTTATGAGCAGCTGGGTTTAGGAGTACCCACAACCGCTGTTATACGACTACTCATGGTAGACAGGTCAGTGAAATGACCCATAGGGATTTTATGCGATGTGCTGGTTCATGTGGGGAAGTTCATCTTCCCAATGAATTTCATTATTCTAGACTATCAAGTGGACTTTGAAGTTTCTATCATTCTTAAGAGACCATTTTTGGCTACCGGCAAGGTATTATTAGATATGGAGCATGGGATGCTGACCTTCCAATTAAACACTGAGGAGGTGAAGTTTAATATGTGTGCCTCCATAAAGAGAACCAAAGAGGTAGCGGTGATATCATTTGTGGATGTTAAGGATGCATATCTTTCTAAGGTTCTGATAGAGTAAAAGATATGTGTAGAGGCATTGGCAATGGTAATAATGAATTTCTGTAAGGATGGTATCAACAGGTATGAGGACACTACACATGTCTTGCATGGCATAGAACCAGACCCTTTCTCCCCAAGAAGTTGGACTTAGACTTGTAGAATAGGCAAACTCCGCCAGCCAAGCCGTCTATTGAGGAGCCTTCTGCTATGGAACTCAAAAAGCTACCAAGACACCTAAATTATGCATTTTTGGGAACTAATAACAATCTTCCCATTGTTGCTGTTATAGATCTTCAGGAGAACCAGGTTATAGCTTTGTTAGGGGTCCTCCAAAAGTTCAATAAGGGCAATTGGTTGGACCATCGCAGATATCATTGGGATTTCTCCAGGCATATGTGCACATAAAATCAAGTTGGAGGAAAACTGTGTGCCAAGCATTGATAACCAATGCAGGTTGAATCTACCCATGCAAGAGGTGGTGATAAAAGAGATAATAAAGTGGCTGGATACTTGGTTATATACCTAATTTCTAACAGCAGGTACGTTAGCCCAATGCAATGTCTCCCCAAGAAAAGGGGTATGACTGTGGTGGCAAATGACAGAAATATGTTGGTCCCCTTGCAATCTGTCACTAGATAGAATTTTTGTATGGACTACCAGAAGTTGAATAGATAGACCTTGAAAGATTATTTCCCCATACCCTTCATGGACCAAATGTTGGATAGGCTGGCAGGTCGAGGGTGGTATTTTTTCCCGGATGAGTCATCGAGATACAATCAAATATCCATAGCCCCAAAGGATCAAGGAAAGACTACATTCACTTGCCCATATGGAATATTTGCTTTCAGGAAGATGCCCTATTGGTTTTATAATGCTCCAGCCACCTTCCAGCGGTAAATGATATCAATCTTCCTTAACATGGTCAAAGACACCCTTGAGGTATTTATGGACAACTTCTCTGTAGTGGGTGATTCTTTTAACGATTGTCACTGGAATCTTAGTAGGACACTACAATGATGTGATGAAGCAAACTTCATCCTAAACTAGGAGAAGTGCCATTTCATGGTCAAGGAGGGGGTAGTCCTTAGCTATAAGATTTCTGACAGGGGCATAGAGGTGGACAAGGCGAAGAATGAAGTTATTGAGAAATTGCCATCTTCCATCTTTGTAAAAGGGTTTTGAAGTTTTCTTGGGTATGCGGGTTTCTACCACAGGTTTTATAAAAGATTTGTCCAAAATTGCACACCCATTGTGGAAATTATTGGAGAAAGATGTCAAGTTCCAATTTGATGTCTGCTACCTGTAGGCCTTTGCAACCATCAAGGAAAAATTGATCTCTGCACCTGTTGTAATTATAACCAACTGGTCAGCTCCTTTTGAGGTCATGTCTGATGTGAGTAGAATTGGTATGGGTGTTGTGCTGGGTCACAAGCATAGCAAATTTTTCATCCCATCTACTATGCCAGCAAAACTATTAATGAGGCCCAAAGGAACAACATTGTGACCGAGCAGGAGCTACTGTTTGTGGTGTACACTTTTGATAAGTTTCAGGCTTACCTATTGGGCACGAAGGTGATCGTCCACACAAACCATACAGCATTGAGATACCTAATGGCTAAGAAAGATGCTAAGCTTAGGGTAACTACATGGGTTCTCCTGTTGCAAGAGTTTGACTTTGAAGTCCAAGACAGAAAAGAGATCGAGAACTAGATAGCAGACCACTTATCCAGATTGGAGGACAAGTCTAGAGGTAATTATTTTTTAGACATCAGCGATTCATTTCCCAATTAGCAGGCATTGGCCGCTTCTGTTGACTTAATTCGTTGGTTAGCTAATTTGCTAACTATGTGGTGAGTGACAATATGCTTGAGGGCCTTACCTTTCACTAGAGGAAAACGTTTCTTCATGATATGTGCAGGTACTTTTGGGATGAACAATACTTGTTCAGAACATGTGTTGATGGGGTCATTAGGTGGTGCATACCAGAAGCGGAGATGATTAGTATCATGGAGGCTTATCACTCCTATTCAGTAGGGGGCCATCATGGTGCTGCCAGGACAATAAAGAAAATCTACAATATTTACACTACTTGCCCACCATATATAGAGATGCCTATGACTTGGTGTAGGGTTGTGATCAATGCTAGTGATAGGCCAACATCTCTAGGCATCAAGAGCTACCCATGACCCTCATTCTTGAAGTGGAAATGGTTGACGTCTAGGGTATTGAATTCATGGGCCCATTTGTGAGATCTTATGGCATGAAATATATATAGGTAGCACTGGACTATGGCTCTAAGTGGGTGGAGTCCATTGTATTGCCAAACAACGAGAGCAAAAGTGTTGCTAACTTTCTAATGAAGAAAGTTTTCTCTAGATTTGGGACACCCAGGACTATCATTAGTGATGGGGGTTCTCATTTCTGAACAACATCTTCCGTGTTGTGCCAGCTAAGTATGGAGTAAGACACCATAAGGTGTCCATACCCTATCATTCGCAGACAAATGGAAAAGCTGAGGTTTCAAATAGAGAGATTAATAAGATTCTGACCAACTCTGTGAACACGACTAGAACATATTAGGCCCAAAAACTGGATGATGCACTATGGGCTTATCAGACGACTTACAAGACTCTTATTGGTAAGTCTTCACATCAGTTATTATTTGGTAAAGCCTGCCATCTACCTGTAGTGTTACAGCACAAGGCACTCTGGGCGCTAACAGAGTAGAACAAGAATTAGAGTGAAGACACTAACTTGAGAATAGACAAACTCAATGAGTTAGATTAGTTTCACCTTAATGCTTATAAAAGTGTATCACTATACAAGGATCGAAAAAAGTTCCAACATGGCAAACATATTACACAACAAAGATTTAGTGTTGTTGACAAAGTTATGTTGTGCAACTCCAGGTAGCCAGGTAAGCTTAAATCTAGGTGGTCTAGTCCTTTCAAGATTGCCCAAGTATTCCCACATAGGGTAATCGAGCTAGAGGACTAAAACGGGCATAGATTCAAAGTTAATGGCCAAAGGGTGAAGTAATATTTGGGTGTTTCAAGTGAAGTCTTAGTGATAAAGGAAGTGCAGCTTCATGAAGTCTAAGTAGTCAACACAGCTACATCGTGCTACGATGTCAAATCAAGCACTTTGAGGGAACCCATGCATTGTAAAAGAAATCTATAATATCATGCATTTTTTGACTTTGTATTTGTCGGTAGATATAGGTGTAGCTTTAGGATTTCATGCACCTACGGGTGGTGGGGACGTGACATAAGGCTATGGTGGGTGAAATTTTGCAAAGGATGGGATCAAATCCGTTTTCGACCATAAGCCTCTTGACGGCTCATTGGGTCATCCATGGGACATATGTGCCCTGTGATGACATGAAGTACAACACCATGGCTTCTCACACGGTCTGTGTTCACCATCACGACCCGTGTAGGTCACGAGTGGCCCAAGTATATTTTCCAATTCACTAAGGCTAGTGGAATGGACGGTCAAAATAGACCATGACATGTGACACGAGTCGTGAGGCTATCCATGAAAAATGGATGGCTCAACCCGATTGACCAAGAGCATTAAAAAGCCCTTATTTTGTCCCCATATGCCCCATTTCTCATTATCTTCAATCTCTCTCCTTTCTCACACCCCCTCTCTCACACCCACCAAATTCTATCTCCTTGGTTAGGAAAAGTTGGTCAATTTCACGATCCGTAGCACAATTCTTAGTTTTGGCCTCTATTTATCAAGCAAGTTATCCACCCCAATTGTTCTACATCAAGTAAGAACTCATTTTCTTCATCTTCTTGTGTGGATTTTAGTGTGCATGTGTTAAATCTTGATTGAAATTGATTCTTTCTTCATTTAGAGTGTCAAATTGCATGTCATTTGTGTTAGGTATTGCACAGAGGATGAAAACCACCATTGCTGAGTGCTTGCAGTGTTGTCCATGGAGTCAAGTGAGTCTAGTGTTCTTTAGGCTTTTTCTCTTGGTAAAAATCTTTTTTTGCATTGTTGTATGTGTGGGTTATAAATGCGTACTTGAAAATTGTGTGAAAATGCTCGATTTTCTTGGTGAATATGGTTGCACATTGAAAAGGCTCATTACGGAGCCCTTTACAGTCTGTTTACTGATATGTGGGCCATATAGGATCTTGTGCTTAAGCCTGTAGTGTTTGTGCAAGTTGAAGGACCTATCATGGTAACCCTCATGATTCATGTGCTAGTTCACGGCCCATGTAGGGTGCCCCAATGTGGGGCTCTTAGCATGCACAGCCCAAGTCCGTTCTAACGGAGCCTTGAATAGTCATGTTCTTTTTCATTGGACGTGTGGGTCTTACTCTGGACAAGGACTTCATATGGCACACCAAGTCCACTAAGTTGGACGACCATACGGTCTGTGTAAATGATCACGGCTAGTGTGGGGGTCCCGTCTAGCTTACTATAGTCGCACACTTTGTTATTTCCTTTGTTTTGCTTGTAATTGAGTTTCCCCACTTAACTTAATTGTAAATTCCCTATGATATACCAGATGACGTCACTCTTAAGTGTCTAAGCACCTGTTGGTGCATCAACCTGCTTGGTTCGAAACTTTTTAACTATTCTTTTCCATTTTTTATGCTTTTAGGATTTACGGGCCCCCATCCAAAGTCAACCTAACATAGGGAGGAGCCTGGGTCACGTCTCCATGATTCCCCAATAGTGTCTTCTAATCGACACACTGGGAGTTACTCAAGCGATGACCTCTCGGGAGGGTTCGAGGTCCGATACATTGGAAGTGTCTCCCCTTACTCCCCTCGCAACACAAGAGGTCGTGCAGTGAGGCAAGCCTTAGCCCCCTAGTCTGAGAAAAGGGTCCCATATGAGGGAGGTGAGAAAGAGGAGGCTACCCGAAGTAGGAAGAATAGGTAAATGTCTTGGAAGGTGACCAACGACACTACGATGCTCGGGCAGATAAGGTCAAACTCTGGGATAGTGATGATGAGGCAATCCATTATGCTATCTCTCGAACACCAAATATTGAAATAGCATGGTGTCTTATAGTATTTCTGTAAGCCTAATAGATAGTCCCAGGCACTAAAGAGATGTTCACTTAGGGGCTAACCAAAGGCTATGGGAGTTTCCAATTGTGGGTTATTATTCCTGAGGTACGGGTGATAACGATCAACTTGATGGGGTGCGTCATATCAAAGAAGTGTTTGATTCCTATAATTTCAGCTGGATGGCATAAAAACTTGATACTATAGGCCTGTATTCATTTAGGAATTTTACTCGAGCTATGCCACCAGCCTACTGAACTCAGTCACTAGTAAAGGTTCTCAAAGGTTGAAGAAGCAGCTATCCCTTTGATTGGTCCCACTTCATCATGTTGTTATATAGGATGAAAAGGTGGACCTTTTTTAGACCACCGTAAAATGTTTCCTCTTTGGCCTAGACTACTGAGCCCCATCGGATGGCTTATATACTGCTAACACCAATAGGTCACCACTAAGGAGTAAATGTCAGATCCAACTTCCTTAGTCACTATATTGACATGGATCGCAGAGTGGATTAGCCAACAAGGTGCTGAAGTGACTTGGGTAAGGGACCCCAGGAGTCCAATTACCAAAGCATCTCTTATATTTGCTGCCAAGTTTTGGTGGCCCGTGGTGCACTCCAGTCTTCGACCCACAGATAATGAGTGCACTCTCCAACCATTGCAAGCTTCTTTGGTAGCTTTCCATAAAGCTAAACATGGATTAAATGTGGGTTCGAATCATTGCACAGAGATATAGCACTAGGCATTGACTAACAGAGCTGGAATGCCCTTCCTATGCCTAATTTGGGCTCTATGCAGACTGGCCTATGTCCCTACGACCCTTTTTTAGACCAGAAGATATTTCCCAACAACGTGGTCAACGTCACACCAATTAAAGATGTCAACAATTCTTTTTATCAGATGAGGACTCATAGTACAGGGCATCTAGCTATTTTTCCCCAAGTTGTTGCATAGCAACCCTTGCCATTTGAGAGGTTTGCCACTACCCCATAATTAAGCAAGGCGTCTGAGCAGCCCAAGGGCAGTGGTGCACCACCTCTGATGCACTAAGGATATGTACATGTCACAAATCAGTTTCTTTCTAGGTTGGTATCAGACCAGTACCAAACCCAGGCCATTGTTGATTAAGTGATAGAGAGGATGACTCAAGTGGTCCAGTCTCATGTGCACCAAGCAGAAGAGCGACTCTGGGCTGCACTTAGAGGACAAATTCGCATCCTCCAGAACTAAGTTTATACTTTGGAGGGGTACTTCCATGGTTCGGTAGTCTACCAAGGGAGGAGGTAACAAATATTGTGTAGAAAAGGACAAACATAAATAACCAAATTGCCTAGTTGACTACCCAGTACAACCACATTACGCCGGTCCCACTTCTAGAATCATTAATGATCCTTTTCACCACTATGGTAGTGGAACCATCTTTAGACGAGGTCAGGGGCATTTGACCCATCCCAATTGCCACACCAGTGCCAGCCATCACTGAGCCCAAGTGAAAGGACAAGGGCAAGAGGTGTAGTCAGCAGGGTAGCCCTCCATCAGATCCACGATTAGTGGAAGAGAAGAAGATATGAAAGGCCATAGAGCCCACAGCTGAGCAGCTGCCAAACAAGAGAAAAGAGAGCAGCAAACATTGGGGGCAGCAAAAGTGGGAGCTTCTGGGAGCACTTTTTGACCCAGCATGACTTTCGATGATAGGACCCTATCGAAGGGTCAACCCGAATAGTACGACTGACGCCTATGGCATACCAGGTATGTTCTACTCCCTATTGTACTCTATTTTTGGCTATGATGTAGTGAGTGCACTGCACTGTCTTTTTGGAGGGGGTGGGGCGTCCTGCCACTTGAGAGGTTTTTCTTTTGCCATGTTTCTTTTCTCCCAAGTGTGCAATCTAGTAGAATTGGCATGTTTAGGTTGTGTTATTTGTGTAGATATAAATGTTTATAGGAGTCTATCATAACCCATATTTTTATGAGAAATGCCCCAAATTAAAAAAATTACAAAAAGCTTGTATGTGCATGCATCCCGTCCTAACTAACATGTATGATTCTTTGTCACGACATAGGCCTAGGGTCTAGACATGACACGGTGAATGGGTAACCCAAAGGAAACCAAACAAGATTCTTATGTATAATTTGCACATCCTTCCTTGCAAAAGCATAATTAAATAATAAGTAAGTAACAAAAGATTCTAACAGGAAGTGGGACTTTGGAGTCATGCTATGGGGATGTTATAGGGAACAGAATTTGCATGGCACATGACAAATAAGGTCTAAGGGGTGGGTAAGTATGACTCATTCTATGGGGGAAATAGGGGACTTGGAATTCCATGACATCAACAACAAATATCAACACATAGAAGGGGATAAGGACTAAGGGAAGTCTTTCAAAATCACGTAAACATTGTGGAGTCAAGATCATAACATATATAGCCATATATCCAATAACACCTCTAGCAGGAGTGGAATGGGAGCCAAGACATCTCCCGAGCTCACCCTCAAAAGATAAATATCCATGAGTAAATAAGTCTTAACAATGCATAAAAGGAAAGTGGATGTTGTCCCTGAAGTGGAGGACTCACTAATAGAAATCTTAAAACAAGAAGTCTAGCCACGAGGACAAGTATGAATAGGAGCTCTAGTCCCTACATGGTTAGATCATGTAGGTAAAATATATGCTTTAGTACTTAAAATATAATAAGTATGTAGGGTGCAATGCAACAAAGGACATAAGCCATAATAATCAAGATGCATAATCATAATCAATAGACATAAGCTCAATATGACATACATAATAAATACTTAAACTAAAACTTGGATGGATATGGTAAAACTTGCATAATATATCATACATATGTGGGAGGTGAAACGCCCCAAAAATGCCCCCAAAATGTGCTTCGGAAATGCCCATATTTGTAATTTTCACATATCTCAAAATTCAAGTGATGTCAAAACTCTAACTTCATATTCGCGATCGGGGGAAAAATTTAGTGGGAAATGGGAATAACCCCAATTTTATAGGACCCGTAGCAAAAAAATAATTTTTGAAAATTTTCAATTCCAGTGGCTATCCGTAATAGCTCTGCGATGCGGACTTGCCGCGGAGTAGTGTTGTGACTTTCTAATTTTTCCTGTTTTGGCCTAAGGCATTGGGGTCTTGGCTGCATGCCCACATATGCGTGAAAACACCTATACTTAGCCATTTTTCAACTCTATATCACTCAAGACACTCTCAAAACCCTTCTAACATTTAACCAAATATTTTATCCAAATTCAAATGTTTGGATCCCAAGAAATCCATTTAAGCTACAAGTCTCATTCAAGTTTAGATCAAGAAAAACCCAAACTCAAGGTATGTCAGTTTCAACCATTGGGTCCTTTCACCCATGGTGCCCAACCTTCCTATTTTATGAAAATTGCATGTTTTCAAGTTGTATTACTTATGGGTATTACTTATTATGGATTATGATTATAAACTATATTGGGGTTTATGAAATGTTGATTGAAAATACATGTCTGCCTATTTCAAGCTTATACTATGAGATGGTTTGTCTATTGTGACTATGCATATTTTGAGCTATGAAACTATGATCTGTTATGAGATTTGATGATGTATTTTATTGTATCATACATGAGGATTTTACTATGTGTTGGTTGGTTGATTTACATTAAGTTTTCTCACATTATTTCACTCTTGAACTACATGATTTTGAATTAGCATTGCAGACCCGCCAAGTGTTTGATAAAATGTCATGACAAGGATTCTTGAGTTATTGATGGTCTATTACATGGTTCATAAGTCAAGTGACTCTATGATGATTAAGATATTGTATGTATGTATTGGATTCATGAAAAGTATCTATAGTGTTGTAACTTGAACACCTTATCGAGGGGATGCCATAACTATACTACCATGTTGAGGGGTAGATATCTTGATCACCTTAGCGGGGGTGTCATGCTTGTACTACTATGTTAAGGGGCAAATACCTTAACCAACTTGTCGGGGGGTGCCATTCCCGTACTACCATGTTGAGGGCTAGATACCTTGACCACCTTGTTGGAGGGGTGTCATGCTCGTACTACCATATTGATGGGTAGATACCTCGACCACCTCATCGAGGGAATGCCATGCCATAGATTCCAAGTAGTAATTGCTTGGTCTATGATTCTAGTCTCTTCGTACAGATGTAATCTATATTTGCAAGATATATGATTTACAACTATGTTTTACCTCAAGCATTGATCATGCATGCCATGTTGATATTATACTTATTCCTTGCTTATGACTATTAATTTTGACTATGTTGCCTTATGTCTTATTGCATTTGTGTCCTCCATACATAATACATTCAAACGTATTAACACATACTCTATGCCTACATGATGAGTCCTCACGTCTGGGGACACAAGCTATGCTGCTCTTACTTTTGATGTCCCTTTATGTTGAACATTTGATACTATGAGGGTTAGCCCAGAAGGTGTCTTAGCCCCCACTCCAATCTATGTTTAGAGGTGTTGTTAGAACAGTTGATGTACTTATTCTTTGAGCTTTGACACTCTTATGCTTTATAAATATCAAGACTTCCCTTAGTCCCTTTTTTCCTTATTTATATCTTTTATTGTTGTTATTTTGCTTCCGCGAACAAGGATGTGTGATTGATATGCTAAGAGGCTTGTTTGGAGTTCCTTCGAGTTCCTCATTCTCCATGTCACGTCTAGGCCCTAGGCTTGGGTCATGACAAACTTGGTATCAGAGTAGTAAGTTGTTAATGGGCCTTGAAATCCAACACACTGCATCGATCAGAGTCTTGTTCATGGTAAGTGCACCACAACTATGAGTAAGAGACTATGAGGCATTTTAGGAAATGTTTCGCTTCTTAATAATCTATGTCATGCTTTAGAATTAAGGTATGGCTTTTTTGTCTAACAAATGTTCTTTGCTATTCTAGATCATGATTATACCAAGTGGAAGACTAAGAAGAGCCCGTTCACCCGAGGAGCAACTAGCCTCTCCCGCTCCTCAAGCTCCTCAAGATGGGAAAGTGGCTCGTGATGAGTTCCAAGATGCTATCACAATGTTGGCTCATGTTATGACCAACCAATTCAACCAAGGGGTCCAACCTTTTCATGCTCCTACTCCGGCCTCAAGGGTAAGGGACTTTACTAGGATGAATCCACTGGAGTTCCTTGGATCCAAGGTGGATGAGGATGCCCAAGAATTTATTGATGAGGTGTATAAGGTGTTGTCCATTATGGGGGTTAGTTCAGAGGGGAAAGCGGAGTTGGTAGCTTACCAACTAAAAAGGGTTGCTCATATATGGTTCACTCAATGGAAGATGGAGAAGGGTAATGCTGATGCTATCCCTTGGGAAGAGTTCAAAGTGGCATTTCTCAACCGATTCTTTCCTATTAAGCTAAGGGAGGAGAATATGATGGAACTTATGAATGTAAAGAAAGAGTCTATGAGTGTTAGGGTGTATGCTCTCAAGTTCAATTAACTCTCTAAGTATTCCCCACAATTAGTTGCCGAGCCAAGGTCAAAGATGAACAAATTTGTTCGAGTGTGTCCGAATTGGTCAATGAGGAGTGTCTGTCACGACCCAAGCCTAGGGCCTAGATGTGACACGGTGCATGGGGAACCTGAAAAAACCCAAGAAAGCCTCTTAACATGTCATATACATCATCGGTCGCGGAAGTAATAAAATAACAATAAGAGATAGTAAAGTGGGGATATAGGGTAAGGGACATCTTTCATATCACAAAACATCATAGAGTCAAAGAGAGTCAAGGTTCATAGCTTCATTATATAACTTATCCAATAACACTTCTAAACATTGAACTTAGCGGGGACCAAGACAAGCAACCGGTCTCACCCTCATAGTCAAGCATACAATAAAGAAAACAGAGTCTTAGCATAACATAAGAACAAAAGACATCGTCCTCGGAGTTAAGGACACACCAACTAGCTTGAGAGTAATCATACTAGCCACGTGGAGGAGGAGAATAATCAAGGGGGCTCTGGTTCCTACATAGTAACATCATGTAGGCATAGAGTATGCGTTAGTATATTTGAATGTAATATGTATATGCGATGCAAGGAAACAAACGATAGGCAACATATTCGAAATGCATATTTAGGCAATAAATGAGCAGATAGGAATATGACAAGCATGAATGATGCTTGTAGTAAATCATGCTTATATAGGACATATTAAATGTGTAGGAAGAGACCATCAAGGTTAACCGAGTCCTACAACCTCCTTGCCGAGGCAATCGAGGTACAAACCTGTAACACGAGCCTACTACCTCCCGAACGAGGCAATTGAGGTACAAACCCACAACGTGGTTTCCGGGGCCTACTACCTCCCAAGCGAGGCAATTGAGGTACAAACCCCTCAACATAATTGCACGGGTCTACTACAGCCCGAGCGAAGCAATTAAGGTACATACCCCCCTATATGGTATTTCAGGGCCTACTACCTCCCGAACGAGGCAATTGGTTAACTTCCAACACTATAGATACTTTTTATGAAATCAACACATTTATACCATCCTATCGTCATCATAAAGTCATACAAGTCATAAGTCATACAATAGAACATCAATGGCTCAAGAACCCTACACTAGATATTTATCAAACACTTGGTAGGTAATGTAATGCTAGTGTAAAACCATATAATTACAGAATGAAATCATGCAAGAAATCTTGAAGTAAATCATCCCACCAATACTTGGTAACACCATCATATAATATACATCAGAAGCCTTCATCAAATCTTAAGATAAATCAAAGATTCATAGCTCAAAACATGATAAAATAGTCACACTTTTACAAAAACCCAACATAGTTCATAGTCAAATTCATAATAGAAGACCCATAAGTAAAATCAACTTAGAAACATGAAATTTCTGTATAAAGGAAGCTTGGGCACCTCGAGTAAAAGGATTCAATGGTTGAAGCCCACATTTTTTGACATTGGAGAGTTCTTGATGAAGATTAGAAATGGAAAATTAATGCTTAAGTGAAATCCTTAAGATTCGGATGAGTTTTGGGACTTGAAATTTGGGGTGAAATATTTGTCTAAGTATTTAAGAGAGTATTGGGGAATGTCTAGTATGATATGAAGGTGAAATATGGCTAAGTATAGGTCTTTTCACGCATGAGAGACTTAGTCCCAAGACTCAAAAGTCTTGGACCGAACAAGAAAACTGGCAACTTTTTACACTGGTCCGCGCCCCAGCCACGTCGCGCCAGGGGCACGGATCAACACTGGATAAGGAATTTTTTGGATTTTGAAATTACGATTCGATTCCTCTAAAATCAGGGTCATACCATTTCCCACTCAATTTTTCCCCCCGATCAAGAATATGAAGTTGGATATTCGATATCATGTACAGATTTTGAGATATACGAAAATTACAATTTCGGGCACTTCTGAGGCACTTTTTTGGGCACTTTTTGGGTCGTTTCAATATCTCCCCCTTGGAAACATTCATCCTTGAATGTCAAAGAAACGTACATAAGAAGAGTAATCATGAAGAAGTTACCCCCAACAAGAATGCATCAACACACTTAAAACACTATTTTCGAAATCTTAAAATAAGTATAAACTCACCATGAACTTTGTCAATATAAACATGAATGCATGCATGTGACATATAGGGCTAATACATGAGATATAAAATCACATAGGACTCTTACAATTAGTACCTTAGACTTAAGCAGAATGGAAGAGATAGGGATATCATTTTTGCATGGCTGCTTCGGCCTCCCATGTAAAACTTTCGACTTGTTGAGCCTCCAAAAGGACCTTAACGGAAGCCACATCCTTTTTCCTTAACCTATTCACCTGCCCATCCAAGATCTCTACTGGAACCTCTTCATAAGTCAAGTTGCATCCAACAACACCCATAACATCTAATGGGACAATAGCATTTGGATCAACCACACATTTCCTCAACATGGATATATGAAACACTGGATAAACCAAGTCCATTTCACTAGGCAACACCAGCTCGAAGTCCACCATATCAATCCTCCTCAACACCCTATAAAGATCCAAAAATCTTGGACTTAATTTACCCTTTTAACCAAAATGAACCAGATCCTTCATGGGTGACACCTTCAAATACACCCAACCATCAACTTTAAATTCAAGCTTTTTTCTCCTCACATCAGCATAGGGCATTCGACGACTTTTGGCTATTCTCAACCTTTCTCTAGTCAATCGTACCTTCTTGATAGACTCCATAACCAGATCCGAGCCCAACAAAGAAATTTCTCCCACTTTAAACCACCCAACTGATGACCTACAACATCTACCATAGAGGGGCTTAAAAGGAGCCATACCAATGCCAAAATTATAGCTATAGTTGCAAGCAAACTCAATTAATAGAAGACGATCATCCAACTACCCTTAAACTCCAAAATAAAAGCCCTAATCATATCCACAGGAGCTTGGATAGTTCTTTCGGCTTGGCCATCCATTTGAGGGTGAAATACCATACTAAACTTTACCTTGGTTCCAAGAACTCATTGAAAGGACCCCAAAAAGTGTGAAGTGAATTATGCACCATGATTCGATATGATAGACAAGTACCCTATGCAATCCTACCAATTCGTGAATTTATAGTTTAGCATACACCTCGGCACCATAAGTAGTCTTAATCGGTAAGAAATGAGCCAACTTTGTCATCCCATAAACCATAACCCAAATAGAATCAAAATACTTTCTAGTCTTAGGCAATCCAACCACAAAATCCATGTTAATTTCCTCCCGCTTCCAAGTAGGAATCTTTATATCTTGGGTTAGGCCACCCTGCCTTTGGTGTTTGGCATTGACTTGCTGGAACCTATGACAACCGGATACATATTTGGAAATATCCTTTTTCATGCCTCCCTACCAAAATGCATCTCTCAAATTTTTATACATCTTTGTAGAATCGAGATGAATAGAATAGGAAGAATTATGAGCCTCATCAAGAATCTTCTTTCTCAAATCCCCAAAACAAGGCACACAAAACCTACCTTGGTACGTATGGGTACTATCTCCTCCTTTGGGAGAAAAATTCCACCTTTCCCTCTTTGACCAAGGGCTTCAATTCTAACAAGGAGGGATCAAGATCTTGCTTTGTTTTTACCTTATCAAGAAAGGAAGATTTTGAACCATCAACAACCACAATCCCACCATTATCAACCTCTTCAAACCTAACCCCTAATCTAGACAACTGATGGATCTCCCTAGCCACTTCTTTGCCACCATTATCAATATGACCTAGGCTACCCATAGACACCCTTCTCAAAGCATCTGTCACAATATTAGCCTTACTGGGATGATAATGCACACTTATATCATAATACTTAAGAAGCTCTAACCACCTTCATTGCTTCAAGTTGAGATCTTTTTGAGTGAACACATATTGGAGACTCTTATGATCAGTGAACACATCAATATACACCCCATACAAATAATGACGCCAAATTTTCAAAGAAAAAAATCACGGCGGCCAATCCAAGATCATGAGTAGGATAATTCTTTTCATGCACTTTGAGTTTCCTAGAAGCATAGGCTATCACCTTATCATTTTGCATCAAAACACAAACCAAACCAACCCAGGAGGTATCACAATAAACAACAAACCCTCCCAACCCTTTCAGTAGAGACAAAATGGGAGGGAGACAAGCTTATCCTTCAATATTTGGAAACTCCTTTCACACTCATCGGTCCACACAAACTTAACCTTCTTTTGAGTCAACTTAGTCATGGGAGTCGCAGTAGAAGAGAACCCACTCACAAACCTTCGGTAGTAACCTGCTAAGCCTAGAAAGCTTCTAATGTCCGATGGAGTCAATAGTCTAGGCCAATTTCTAATCACTTCTATCTTTTTAGGATCCATTTTCATACCATCCCTCGACACCACATGACCTAGAAAGGCAACCTCTTTCAATCGAAATTCACACTTTTCATATTTGGTATACAATTTCTCTCTCAGTTTTCGCAACACTACTTTCAAATGACTCACATGCTCCTTCTCACTATGAGAGTAGATCAAGATATCATCAATGAACACCACAACAAACAAATCAAGGTTGGGTTTAAAGACCTAATTCATAAGATCCATGAAGATAACCGGTGCATTGGTCAACCCAAAAGACATGACCATAAATTCATAATGCACATACCTAGTTTGGAAGGTTGTCTTGGGAATGTCACACTCCCTCACCTTCACTTGAAGATACCTGCACCAAAGATCAATCTTAGAGAAGTGACTAGCCCCAAAGTTTATTTCCCTTTCAGGAGGGACACCAAGAAGGTCATTTAGAAGAAAATCAAGAAACTCATTTACCACAAGAACCGGCTTTATGGGAAGGACTTTGGACTCAACATCCCTAACCCTCACAAGATGAAAAAGTCACCCATTAGGGATCAACCTTTGGGCTTTAATGCAAGAGATGAACTACCCTTTACCACCACATTACGTCTCTCCTACTCAAGGACAGGTTCATTTGGGAATTGAAATTTGACCCTATGGGTCTACAATCAATATAGGCATAGTATGCATGTGACCAATCCATCCCAAGAATGATATCAAAATCAACCATATCCAACTCAACAAGATCACAAGGCAATATTTTATGTAAGATGCAAACGGGACAATTTCTACAGACCTTTCTAGCAACAATAGATGCACCAATGGGAGTAGACACCTCATAAGACTCACACAATAATTCGAGCTCAGCATGAAACTTTTTATCAATAAGAGGAGTAATAAAGAAAGAGTGGCACCCTGTTCTACCAATGTATACAAATCAAAATTGAAACTTATAACATACCGGTGATGACATCAAGAACCTCATCAACCCTTGCCTCCCATGTAGAGAATAAAACTGATTGTGCCGTGGGGCACCACTTTGTTGACCTCCTCTTCCCAAAGGAACCACATTGGCACCCCGGCCTTGTGGACAAATATCCTACCCTTGTTTCGGTTATGAGGGCAATCGATTATCTTGTGGCCTACTTCCCCACAACTATAGCAAGCATTAGTAGCCCTTATGCATGGGCCACCATGACCCTTACTACATTTTGGACATATATCATTAGGCCCCACACCACCATCACCTTGGGTCATTGGGTAGTCATTAGAAAACCTCCTATTATGAGCATGACAAGACCCTTGGACTTGATGAAACCGGACACCCTTGAGACTTTGGAACTTACCATCAAAATGGGCCCTATTGGCCTCATGACCCCTTCTCTTTCTCAATTTCTACCCCTCCAATTATTCGGCATAAGTCATAAGGCAGGACAAGTCCACGTCACTAATAAACGTAGTGGTACGACATTCTTCACTCACTAAATCGGATGCACCCATCACGAACATAGTCATTGTAAACCTCAGGTCAGCAACCAAGTATAGAGCATGTTTAAAGAGTTGGTTGAACTTGAGGACATACTCCCTCACACTCACAGATCCTTGCTTCAAATTCATAAACTCCACCATTTTGGCCTCCTTAAGCTCAAGAGGAAAGAACCGGTTGAGGAAAGCCGCCTTAAACTCCTCCCATAGAACCACATTGTTCTTCCCCTTCTCCTCCTTCAATTGAGTATACTATATTTGAGCAACCCCCTTGAGTTGGTAAGCCACCAACACCACCTTCTCTTCCAAACTCACACCCATAATAGATAACACCTTGTATACTTTATCAATAAATTTTAGAGGGTCCTCATTCACCTTAGCCCTATTGAACTCTGGTGGGTTCATCCTTATGAAGTCCCTCACCTAAGATGCCATAGTAGGAGCATGATGGGCTTCGGCCCCTTGGTTGGCTTGATTACCGACAACTTGAGCTAGCAAAGTGAGAGCATCCCGGAGCTCACCATGAGCAGGTTATTCCTCGGGTATGCGTGCTCTTCTGCCTCTTCTGTTAGGCATGATCATGCATGGTAAAAAATAATCGTTAGGGGAAAATCATACCTTAACTTCTATAGCACGATATAGATCAAGAAAAAGAGAAACATTTCCTAAAATGACTCATAGCCTCTTACACATAATTGTGGTACACAACACAACCATGAATAAGACTCCAATCAACGAGGTGTTTTGGATGCCAAGAACCATTAACAACCTAGTGCTCTGATGCCAAGTTTGTCACGACCCAAGTCTAGGGCCTAGACGTGACATGACGTATAAGGAACCCGAAGAAACCCCCAGCAAGCCTCTTAACATATCATTACACATCATCGGTCTCAAAAGCAATAAAATAACAATAAGAGATAGTAAAGAGGGATATGGACTAACGAACATCTTTCATATCATAAAACATCATAGACTCAAAGAGAGTCAAGGCCCATAGCTTCATTATATAGCTTGTCCAATAACACCTCTAGACATAGAACTTTGCAGGGGCCAAGACAAGAAACTACGCTCACCCTCATAGTCAAGCATACAATCAAGAAAAGAGAGTCTTAGCATAACATAAGAGCAAAAGACATCGTCCTCGGAGTTGAGGACTCACCAACTAGCTTGAGAGTAATTGTACTAGCCACGTGGAAGATGAGGTTGATCAAGTGGGGCTTTGGTTCCTACATGGTAACATCATTTAGGTATAGAGTATGCATTAGTATATTTGAATGCACTAAGTATGTAGCATGCAATATAATAAGAGATAGGCAACATATTCGAAATGCATAATTAGGCAATAAATGAGCATATAGCAATATGGCATGCATGAATGATGCTTGTAGTAAATTATGCTTACATAGGACATATTCTATGTATAGGAAGAGACCATCAATAGTAACCAAAGCTTACCACCTCCTTGGCAAGGCGATTGGGATATAAACCCCTCAACATGGTTGCATGGGCCTACTACCTCTCAAGAAAGAGAATTGAGGTTCAAACCCCCCAACATGGATACATGGGCCTACTATCTCTCAAGCGAGGTAATTGAGGTACAATCCCCCCCTCCACTGACATGGTAGCACTGGCCTACTACCTCCTGAGCGAGGCAATTGAGGTACATACCCCCCAACATGGTAGTTTGGGCCTACTACCTCCCAAATGAGGCAATTGACCAAATTCCAACACTATAGATACTTTTCATGAAATCAACACATTTATACAATCTTTTCATCATCATAAAGTCATACAAGTCATAGTCCATGCAATAGAACATTAATGGCTCAAGAACACTAAACCAGATATTGTATCAAACACTTTGGGTGTCTAATGCTAGTGTAAAATCATGCAATTAAAGAGTGAAATCATGCAAGTAATCTTGAAGTAAATCATCCCACCTATACTTGGTAACACCATCATACAATATACATAAAAATGCTTCATCAAGTCTTAAGATAAATCAAGGATTCACAGCTCAAAACATACTAAAATAGTCATACCTTTACAAACACCAACATAGTTCATAGTCAAATTTATAATAGAAGACTCATAAGTAAAATCAACTTAGAAAAATGAAATTTATGTAAAAAGGAAGCTTGGTCACCATGGGTGAAAGGACTCAATGGTTGAAACTCATATACCTTGACTTTAGAGAGTTCTTGATGAAGAGTGGAAATGCAGACTTGAATCTTGACTGAAATCCTCAAGATCTGGATGAGTTTTGGGACTTGAAATTTGGGATGAAATATTTGTCTAAGTGTTAAGATAGTATTGGGGAATGTCTAGTATGATATGAAGTGAAATATGGCTAAGTATAGATATTTTTAGACATGGAGGACTTAGGCCCAAGACTCAAATGTCTTGGACCGAATACGAAAACTGGCAACTTTTAACATTGGTCTGTGCCCCAGTTGCATCGCACTTGGGACGCGAATCAACACTGGATAAGGAAATTTTTGGATGTTCAAATTGCCATTCGATTGCTCTAAAATCGGGGTTAGACCCATTTTTCACTCAATATTTCCCCTTGATCAAGAATATGAAGTCGGATTTTTGATATCACGCATGGATTTAGAGATATATAAAAATTACTATTCTAGGCACTACTGAGGCACATATTTGGGCACTTTTTGGGGCCGTTTTAGTGTCATACCAAATGCTCATAGCTGATATGGATTTGTACCGCCTCATGATATATGTCGAAGAACTTGAGGGTGAAAAGCTTAGAAAAATAAGAAGTGGTGAGTCTAAGAAGGCTCGTTTTGAAGGTGGATTCCAAAAGTTCCAAGGCCAAGGATCTTCCCATGCTCCTAATAGAAGGTTTGCTAATGACAAACCAAGTATCCAAGGTGGTGGTGATGTAGTGCATAACCCTATCAGCCAAAGGTGTGGTAACAACCACAATGGTCCATGTTTGAAGGACTCCAATGCTTGCTATGGTTGTAGTGAAGTGGGTCGTAAGGTGATTGATTGTCCTCGTGATAGAAACAAATGTAGAGATGGTCGTCCACAAGGCCAAGGTACAAATGCAGGTCAAAAGAGAGAGAATGCCAACAAGGGGGTGCTCCAAGGCAAAATAGATATTATGCTCTTCAAGGGAGACAAGGGGTAGATGAGGTGCCTGATGTCATTACTAGTACATTAAAGGTTTTTGCTTTTGATTTGTATGCATTGATAGACCCGGGTGCCACTCTTTCTTTAATTACTCCTTTTGTTGCCAAAAAGCTTCATGTTAGTCCCAAATTATTGTGTGAGCGTTGTAAAGTATCTACCCCCATTGGTGAGTCCATTGTTGCTAAAAGAGTCTATAGAAATTATCCTGTGTTCATTTTGCATAAAAGCTTACCTTGTGAATTTGTTGAATTAGATATGGTGGATTTTGATGTCATTCTTGCGGCGGATTGGTTGCATGCATATTATGCTTATATTAATTGTAGAACTAGTAGGGTTAAATTCCAATTCCCTAATGAACTCGTCCTTGAGTGGGAAAGTTGTGATATGGTGGTCAAAGGTACATTCGTTTCTTGCCTCAAAACCCAAAAGTTTATTTCTAAGGGGTGTCTCTATCGTCTTGTGAGGGTTAGAGATGTCGAGTCCAAAGTCCTTCCTATAGAGTCGGTTCTGATGGTTAATGAGTTCCTTGATGTCTTTCCCATTGAGCTTCCTAGTGTTCCTCCCGAAAGGGAAATAGATTTTGGTAAAGATCTCCTTCCTGACACTCAATCCGTTTCTATTCGCCCTTACCGTATGGCCCCAGCGGAGTTGAAGGAGTTCAAGGAGAAATTGAGGGGTTTGTTGGAGAAGGGTTTTATAAGGCCTAGTAAGTCACCTTGGGGTGCACTGGTGTTGTTTGTGAAAAAAAGGATGGTTCTATTAGAATGTGCATTAATTACCGTCAATCTTAATAGGGTCACTATAAAGAAATAGTGCCCTCTACAAAGGATTGATGACCTTTTTGATAAGCTTCAAGGGGCTAGTCATTTTTTTAAGATTGATCTTCGATCCGGGTATCATCAAGTTAAAGTGAGGGAGTGTGACATTCCCAAGACGGCTTTCTAGAATAGGTATGGGCACTTTAAGTTTGTGGTTATGTCCTTTATGTTGACTAATACACTGGTTGTATTTATGGATCTTATGAATATGGTCTTCCAAACCTAGCTAGACTTGTTTATGGTGGTTTTTATTGATGATATCTTAACTAAAACGACCCCAAAGAGTGTCCAAAAATGTGCCTTGCAAGTGCCCAAAATCGTAATTTCCTTATATCTTAATATCCATGCGTGATATTGAAAATCCGACTTCATGTTCTTGATCAAGGGGCAAAAATTGAGTGGGGAATGGAACTAACCCCGATTTTAGAGCAACCGTTTCAAAATTTGATTTTCCAAAAATGCAATTTCCAAAGAGGTTTTCCCGCCCCTGGCGCAACGTGGCCATGACGCACCTCCGTGTATTTTTGCGCTAATTTTTTTTAGTTCGATCCAAGGATTTTGGGTCTTGGGCCTAAGCCTTCCCTTGCATAAACATAATACTTAGTCATCTTTCAACCTCATATCATACAAGACATTCCCCAGTACTCTCTCAAACACTTAGACAAATATTTCACTCAAAATTCAAGCGCCAAAACTCATTCTGGATCTTCAGAAATTCACTCAAGCTTCAAGTCTCCATTCAAATCTTCTTCAAGGAATTCTCCAAAGTTAAGGTATCTAGGTTTCAACCATTGGGTCCTTTCACCCATGGAACCCAAGCTTCATTTTTACATAAATTTCATGTTTCTATGTTTATTTACTTCTGGGTCTTACTTACTCTGAATTTCACTATGAACTATGTTGGGGTTTCATAAAAGTGAGACTATTTAAGCATGTTTAGAGCTTTGACTCCATGATCTATCTTGAGAATTGATGAAGGGTTTCAATGTATATTGCACGAAGGTATTACCAAGTATGGGTGGGTTGATTTACTTCAAGTTTTCTTGCATGATTTCACTCTTCAATTATATGGTTTTTTTACACTAGTATTGCACACGCACTAAGTGTTTGATAAAATGTTCTGTTTAGGGTTCTTGATCTATTGATGATTCATTGCATGACATATGACTTGTATGACTTTATGATGATGAAAGGATGGTATATATATGTTGATTTCATGAAAAGTATCCACAGTGTTATGAGTTGAACATAACCAATAGAGGGGTTAATACCTTAATCATTTCTGGTGGGGGTGGTATTCCATCAAACAATTGAGGGGTTAATACCTCAATAACCATGGATGGTAGGGTGTGACAACCATCAACCAATTAAGGAGTTGATACCTCAATTACCTCGGATGGGGATGGTATGCCATTAACCAGTTGAGGGGTTGATACCTAAATCACTTTGGATAGGGGGTGGTCATTCCCATCAACCAATTGAAGTGTTGATTCCTCGATCACTTCCAAGGGGTGGTCTACCTTGGATTTCAAGTGTTAAGTTTGATTTTTTTATGATGATGGTCATTTCTTACACATATACTAGATTTTTATATAAGCATGTTTTATTTCAAACATTGATCATGCATTTGCTAATATAATATTTCTTGCTTATGATTATGCATTTTGATTACGTTGCCAATCTATTATTGCAATGTATGCTACATACTTAGTATATTCAAATGTACTAATGTATATTCTATGCCTACATGATGTTACCATGTAGGAACTGGAGCTCCTCACGATTATCCTCATCCTCATCCTCACCATGGCTAGCACTATCTTCTCAAAGAAAGTTTCATCAGTCCTCAACTCCAGGGATGATATCTCTTATTCTTATGCTATGCAAAGACTCTCTTTATCTAATTGTATGCTTTTGACTATGAGGGTGAGCCCAAAAAGTTATGTTGGCCCCACTCTTATCTATGTATTAGAGATGTTGTTGGAACCTTATGATATGTTAATGCTATGCTATTGGATTTTTATGTTTCTATCGTATCGAGGATGCCTCTTAGCCCCATATTCCTTTTTTTACTATCTATTATTGTCGTTTCATTGCTTCCATGACCAAGGATATTTAATGATATGCTAAGAGACCATTTTGGGGTCCCTTCGGGTTACCCATTAGCCATGTCACGTCTAGGCCCTAGGCTTGGGTCGTGACAAACTTGGTATAAGAGCACTAGGTTGTTAAGGGTCCTTGGCATCCAACAAACTGTGTCGATTAGAATCTTATTCATGGTTGTGTTGTGTACCATAACTATGAGTAAGAGGCAATAAGATGTTTTAGAAAATATTCCCCTTCTTCATGAACTATGTCGTGCTATAGAAGTTAGGTAAGGTTTCCCCTTTTTTGAATATTCTTTGCTATTTTTAGATTATGCCTAATACAAGAGGAAAAAGAGACCGCACTCCCGAAAAACAATCCGCTCATGGAGAGCTCCGGGATGCTCGCACTTTGCAAGCTCAAGCCATGGCTAACCAAGTCAACCAAGGGGCCCAAGCCCCTCATTCTCCTACTCTGGCATATCAGGTGAGGGACTTTATGAGGATGAACCCACTGGAGTTCAATGGGTCTAAAGTGGATGTGGACCCTCAAGAATTTATCGATTACATATACAAAGTGTTGGCTATCATAGGTATTAGATTGGAAGAGAAGGCGGAGTGGGTGGTTTACCAACTCAAGGGGCTGGCCTAAATATGGTATACTCAATGGAAGGGGGAGAATGGGAACAACAATGTGATCCTTTAGGAGAATTTTAAGGCGGCTTTCCTCAACCAGTTCCTTCCTTTAGAGCTTAAGGAGGCCAAAAGGATGGAGTTCATGAATTTGAAGCAAGGATCAATGAATGTGAGGGAGTATGCCCTCAAGTTCAACTAACTCTCCAAATATGCTCCACACTTGGTTGTCGACCCGATATCTACGATGACTAAGTTTATGATAGGTGTTTCCAATTTAGTGAATGACGAGTGTCCTGTTACTGTCTTGATTAGTGACATGGATTTGTCCCGCCTAATGACTTATTCCAAATAATTGGATGGGGAGAAGTTGCAAAACAAAAGGGGTAATGAGGCCAGGGTGTAAATGCGGTTCCTTTGGGGAGAGGTGACAAACAAGGTGGTGCCCCAAGGCACAATCAGTTTTATGCTCTTCAAAGGAGGCAAGGGGTATATGAGGTGGTCGATATCGTCACCGGTATGTTAAAAGTCTTTGATTTTGATGTGTACGCATTGATAGACCCGGATGCCACTCTTTCTTTTGTTACTCTTTTTGTTGCCAAAAGTTTCATGTTGAACCTGAATTGTTATGTGAGTCTTATGAGGTGTCTATCCCTATTAGTACATCTATTATTTCTAGAAAGGTCTATAGGAATTTTCCCGTTTGCATTTTGAATAAAATTTTTCTTTATGATCTAGCTGAGTTGGATATGGTGGATTTTGATGTCATTCTTGGGATGGATTAGTTTCATGCATATTATGCCTTTATTGATTGTAGAACCCATAAGGTCAAATTCGAATTCCCAAATGCACCTGTCCTTGACTAGGAGAGTCATGATGTGGTAGTCAAGGTTATGTTTATCTTTTGCATTAAAGCCCAAAAGTTGATCTCTAAGGGGTGTCTCTATCATCTTGTGAGGGTTAGGGATGTGGAGTACAAAGTCCATCCCATAAAGTTGGTTTCGGTGGTTAATGAGGTCCTAGATGTCTTCTCCAGTGAGCTTTCTAGTGTTCCTCTCGAAAGGGAAATAGATTTTGGCATAGATCTCCTTCCCGACACTCAACCTATTTTTATTCCTCCTTACCATATGGCCCCAGCGGAGTTGAAGGAGCTTAAAGAGCAATTAAATGACTTGTTGGAGAAGGATTATATTAGCCCTAGCCAATCATCTTGGGGTGCACGGTGTTATTTGTCAAGAAGAAGGATGGTTCTCTTAGACTGTGCCTTGACTACCAGCAAATTAATAGAGTCAACATCAATAATACGTATCCTCTATCAAGGATTGATGATTTATTTGACCAACTTCAAGGGGCTAGTCACTTCTCAAAGAATGAACTTCGGTCCGCGTATCATCAAGTGAAGGTGAGGGAGTGTGACATTCCCAAGACGACCTTCCAGACTAGGTATGGGCATTATGAATTTTCAATTATGTCTTTCGGGTTGACCAATGCACTAGCTATCTTCTTGGATCTTATGAATAGGGTCTTTAAACCCTACCTTGATTAATTTTTTGTGGTTTTCATTGATGATATCTTGATCTACTCTCATAGTGAGGAGGAGCATGTGGGTCATTTTATAGTGGTGCTACAAAAATTGAGGGAAGAGAAGTTGTATGCTAAGTATGAAAAGTGTGAATTTTGATTGAAAGAGGTCGCCCTTCTAGGTCATGTGGTGTCGGGGGATGGTAATAAGTTGGATCCTAAGAAAACAGATGTGACTAGACATTTGCATAGACCTTTGAACCCCTTTGATATTAGAAGCTTCTTGGGCTTAGGTGGTTATTATCGGAGGTTTGTGAATGGTTTCTCTTCTATTGCTTCTCCTATGACTAAGTTGACTCAAAAGAAGGCTAAATTTGCATGGACCAATGAGTGTGAAAAAAGTTTTCAAACTTTGAAAGATAAGCTTGCCTCTGCTCCTATCGTGTCTCTACCAGAAGGGTTGGAAGGATTTGTTGTGTATTGTAATGCCTTACGAATTGGTTTGGGTTCTGTTTTGATGCAAAATGATAAGGTGATAGCTTATGCCTCTAAACAACTCAAGGTGCATGAAAATATTTATCCTTCTCATGATCATGAATTGACCGCTGTGGTATTTGCTTTGAAAATTTGGCGTTATTATTCATATGGGGTGTATGCTGATGTGTTTATCGATCATAAGAGTCTCCAATATTTGTTCACTCTAAAAGATCTCAATTTGAGACAACGAAGGTGGTTGGAGCTTCTTAAGGACTACGATATGATTATACACTATCACTCCAATAAGGCTAATATTGTGGTCGATGATTTGGGTAAGTTGTCTATGGTAGCCTAGCTCATGTTGATGATAGGGGGCAAATAGGTGGTAGGGGAAGTTCATCGGCTGGCTAGATTGGGGGTTAGGTTGGAAGAGGTTGCTAATGGTTATATTATGGTTGTTGATGGTTCAACATCTTCCTTGGTTGATGAGGTAAAAGCAAAAGATCTTGACCCCTCCTTGTTAGAACTGAAGTCCTTGGTGAGAAATGGCAAGATGGATGTTTTCTCCCAAGGGGGAGATGGTTCCCTTAGGTATCAAGGTAGGTCGTGTGTGCCTAATGTTGATGGCTTGAGAGAGAAGATTCTTAATGAGGCTCATAATTCTTCCTATTCTATTCACCCTAATTCTACCAAGATGTATAAAGATTTGAGGGATGTATTTTGGTGGGGAGATATGAAGAATGACGTTGCCAAATTTGTATCCAGTTGTCATAGTTGCCAACAAGTCAAAGCCGAACACTAAAGGCCGGGTGGCCTAACCCAAGATATAGAGATTCCTACTTTGAAGTGGGAGGAAGTTAACATGAATTTTGTGGTTGGGTTGCCTAACACTATAAAGGGTTTTGATTCTATTTGGGTTGTGATTGATAGAATGACAAAGTTTTCTCATTTCCTACCAGTTAAGACTACTTTTGGTGCCAAAGATTATGCTGAGTATAGCATTCATGAGTTGGTTAGATTGCATGGGATACCTTTGTATATCATATCGGATCGTGGTGCTCAATTCACTTCACACTTTTAGAGGTCCTTCCAAAGAGGTCTTAGTACCAAGGTAAAGCTTAGTATGGCCTTTCACCCTCAAACGGATGGCCAAGCCGAAAGAACTGTCCAAACTCTTGAGGATATAATTAGACCTTGTGTATTGGAGTTTATGGGTAGTTGGGAGATCATCTTCAATTGATTGAGTTTGCCTACAACAATAGCTATCTTTCTAGCATTGTTATGTCTCCTTTTGAGGCTCTCTATGGTAAATGTTGTAGGTCCCTGGTTGGATGGTTTGAGGTAGGGGAAATGGCTTTGTTGGGTCCAGATCTGGTTATAGAGGCAATAGAGAAGTAAAGTTGATTAGGGAAAGGTTGAAAACATCCCAAAGTCATCAAAAGTCCTATGCCTATGTGAGGAGAAGGGAGGTTGTATTTAAAATTGGTGATTGGGTATATTTGAAGGTCTCACCCATGAAGTGTGTGGTTTATTTTGGTAAAAAGGGTAAATTGAGTCAAAGATTTGTGGGTCTTTATAGGTTGTTGAGGAAGATTGGTAAGGTAGATATGAGTTGGAGTTGCCTAGTAAAATGAACTTGGTTCATTCAGTCTTTCATGTGTCTATGTTGATGAAATGTATGGATGACCCGAATGCTATTATCCCATTGGATGTTGTGGGTGATGTAGAAGACAACTTGATTTATGAAGAGGTTCTAGTAGAGATCTTGGATAGACAAGTGAAGAGGATGAGGAACAAGGATATGGCTTCCGTTAAGGTCCTTTGGAAGAATTAACTAGTCAAAATAGCTACATGAGAGGCCGAAGTGGACATGCAAAAGCGATATCCCTATCTCTTCCATTCTACTCAAGCCTAAGGTACTAATTCTAAATATCCTATGTTATTTCAAGTCTTATATATCATCCCTTACGTCATTTGCATGCATTGATGTTTATGTTGACAAGTTCATGGTGATTTTGACACTTGAGATTTTTGAAAATGACGTTTAAGTGCATTGTTGCATTCTTATTAGGGCTGATCTCTTCATGATTATCCTGCTTATGTATGTTTCTCTGACATTCGAGGACAAATATTCTCAAGGGGAAGAAATTGAAATGACCCTAAAAAGTGCCCAAAAATGTGCCTCGGAAGTGCCCAAAATCGTAATTTTCATATATCTCAAAATGTGTGCGTGATATCGAAAATCTGACCTCATATTCTTGATCAGGGGAAATATTGAGTGGGAAATGGGTCTAACCCTGATTTTGGAGCAACTATATCAAAACTTGATTTTCCAAAAATGCAATTTCCAGAGAGATTTTCGTGCCCCTAGCCCGATGCGACCAGGGCGTTCCTCTATGTATTTTTGTGCCAGTTTTTTTTAGTTCGGTTCAAGGCTTTTGGGTCTTGGGTCCAAGCCTTCCCTTGTGTAAAAACACCTATACTTAGTCAACTTTTAACCTCATATCATACAAGACATTCCCCAATACTCTCTCAAACACTTAGATACATATTTCACTCAAAATTCAAGTGCCAAAACTCATTCTGGATCGTGCGGAATTCACTCAAGCAGCAAGTCTCCATTCGAATCTTCTTCAAGGAGTTCTCCAAAGTTAAGGTATCTGGGTTTCAACTATTGGGTCTTTTCACTCGTGGTGCCCAAGCTTCCTTATGCATAAATTTCATGTTTCTAAGTCGATTTACTTATGGGTCTTACTTACTATGAATTTTACTATAAACTATATTGGGGTATCATAAAAGTGCGATTGTTTAAGCATGTTTTGAGCTTTGAATCCATGATCTATCTTGAGATTTGGTGAATGGTTTCAATATATATTGCATGAGGGTATTACCAAGTATTCATGGGTTGATTTACTTCAAGCTTTCTTACATGATTTCATTCTTGAATTGCATGGTTTTACGCTAATATTGCACACCCACCAAGTGTTTGATGAAATGTCCAGTTTAGGGTTCTTGATCAATTGATGATCCATTGTATGACCTGTAACTTGTATGACTTTATGATGATAAAAGGATGGTATATATGTGTTGATTTCATGAAAAGTATCCATAGTGTTATGAGTTGAGCATAACCAATTGAGAAGGTGATAACTTAATCACCTCGGATGGCGGTGGTATGCCATCAGCCAATTGAGGGGTTGATAGCTCAATCACCTCGGATGGGTGTGGTAGCCTATCAACCGATTGAGGGGTCGATACTCAATCATTTTGGATAGGGGTGGTCATTCCCATCAACCAATTGTGGGGTTGATTCCTCAATCACTTCCAAGGGGTGGTCTACCTTGGATTCCAAGTACTAAGTTTGCTTGGTTTATGATGATAGTCATTTCTTACACATGTACTATGTTCCTATATAAGCATGTTTTACTTCAACCATTGATCATGCATGCCATGTTGCTAATATGCTATCTCTTGCATATGATTATGCATTTTGATCACGTTGTCTATCTATTGTTGCATTGCATCCTACATACTTAGTATATTCAAACGTACTAACGCATACTCTATGCCTACATGATGTTACAATGTAGGAACTGGCTCATGATCATCCTCATCCTTGCCCATGGCTAGCAGTATCTTCTCAAAGCAAGTTTGGTGAGTCCTCAATTCCAGGATGATATCTGTTGTTCTTATGTTATGTAAAGACTCTCATTATCTAATTGTATGCTTTGGATTATGAGGGTGAGCCCAGAAAGTTATCTAACCCCCGCTCCTATCTATGTATTAGAGGTTTTTTTGGAACCTTATGATATGTTAATGCTATACTATTGGCTTGTTATGTTTCTATTGTATCGAGGATGTCCCTTAGCCCCGTATTCCCTTTTTACTATATCTTATTGTAGTTCTATTGCTTTCGCGACCAAGGATGTGTAATGATATGCTAAGAGGCTTGTTTGGGGTCCCTTGGGGTTTTCCATTTGTCATGTCACGTCTAGGCTATGGTATTTGCTTCGAAAATTTTGCATCATTACTTGTATGGGGATCATGTTGATGTGTTCACTGATCATAAGAGTCTCCAATATGTGTTCACCCAAAATGATCTGAACTTGAGACAAAGAAGGTGGTTAGAGCTCCTTAAAGATTACGATATGAGTGTGCATTATCACCCCGACAAAGCTAATGTTGTGTCCTATGCTCTAAGTAGAGTGTTTATGGGTAGTCTAGTTAATGTTGATGATGGTAGCAAAGAGGTAGTTACAGAGGTTCGTTGGTTAGCTAAATTGGGGGTTAGGTTACAAGATATTGATAATGGTAGGGTAGTGATTGTTAGTGGTTCTAAATCATCCTTGATTGAAGAGGTAAAGGCAAAACAAGATCTTGACCCCACCTTGCTAGAGTTGAAGGCCTTGATGAGGGATGGTAAAATGGAGTCTTTCTCCCAAGGGGGAGATGGTGCCCTTAGGTACAAGGTAGATTGTGTGTGCCTAGTATTGATAACTTAAGAAAGAAGATTTTAGATGAGGCTCATAATTCATCCTATTCTATTCACCCTGGTTTTACAAAGATGTATAGAGATTTGAGGGAAGTATATTGGCGGGGTGATATGAAGAGGGACATTGTCAAGTTCATATTTGGAGGTCACAATTGCAAACAAGTAAAAGCTGAACATTAAAGGCCGAGTTGCCTAGCACAAGATATAGAGATTCCTACTTGGAAGTGGAGGAAATCAACATGGATTTTGTGGTTGGGCTGCCTAAGACTAGGTAATAGTTTGACTCTATTTGGGTTGTTGTGGACAGAATGATAAAATTGGCTCACTTCTTACCAGTTAAAACTACTTATGGTGCTGAAAATTATGCCAAATTACACATTCATGAATTGGTTAGATTGCATGGGGTGCCCTTGTCTATCATTTCTGATCATGGTTCTCAATTCACTTCTTACTTTTAGAGGTCCTTCCAAATAGGTCTTGGTACCAAGGTTTATCTTAACATGGCCTTTCACCCCAACCAGATGGTCAAGCCAAAAGGACTATCCAAGATCTTGAGGATATGCTTAGAGCTTATGTTTTGGAGTTTAAGGGTAGTTGGGATTAACATCTTCCACTCATTGAGTTTGCTTACAACAATAGCTACCACTTATGTATTGGTATGGCTCCTTTTGAGGCTCTTTATGGTAGATCCTCGGTTAGGTGGTTTGAAGTGGGGGATATGGCTTTGCTAGGTCCAGATCTGTTCATAGAAGACTTAGAGAAGATAAGGTTGATTAGCGAGAGACTAAAAATAGCCCAAAGTAGACAAAAGTGAAATTTCAATGAGAGGAGAAGAGATCTTGAGTTTAAGGTTGGTGATTAGGTTTACTTGAAAGTCTCACCTATGAAGGGTGGTTAGATTTGGCAAGACGGGGAACATAAGCCCAAGGTTTATGGATCCTTATAGAGTGTTAAGGAAGATTGGTAAGTGGCCTATGAATTGGAGTTGCCCATTATGGTTCGTCTAGTCTTCCCTGTATCTACGTTGAGAAAGTGTGTGGTTGACCTAAGTGCCATTGTACCTTTGGATGTTGTGGTGTTGTAGAAGATAATTTAACTTGTGAGGAGGTCCAAGTGGAGATTTGGGATAGACCAGTGAAGAGGTTGAGAAATAAGAATGTAGCTTCCGTCAAGGTTCTGTGGAGGAACCAACAAGTTGAAAGTGCCACATGGGAAGCCGAGGCGGACATTAGAAAATGATATCCATGTTCCTTCCACTCTACTCAAGCCTAATGTACTAATTTAAGCTCCTTATATGATTTCAAGTCATAAGTTTCAACCCTTATGTCATTTTGCATACGTCATGTTTATGTTGACAAGTTTAAGTTGATTTTGGCATTGATGTTGAGATTTCTTAGAATGATGTTTAAATTCATTTTTTGTATTCATGTCGGGCTAAAGTCTTCATGATTACTTCTCTTATGTACAATTCTTTGACATTCTATTAAGGGGCGAATGTTACCAAGGAGGAGATATTGAAACACCCCCAAAATGTGCTTTAGAAATTCCCGTAATCGTAATTTTCATATATCTCAAAATAAGACGTGTCAATACGGGTCGGCCCACCCCATCTGGGATAGCCTTTACAAGCTTTGGAATTTGACATGCCAGGCCGGGATGGCCCATTTTTTCTACGGGCTAGAAAATAGCTAGCCCAACCCGTTTGTACGTGGTTGCGGGCCTTGTTGGGCCCCCACATTTTTATTCTTATATTTGTTTAATAAATTTTTAAATTAAATTAATGTTACTATTACTCCCTTCATCCATCTTACTTGTCCATTATACTATTTTAAGATGTCCAACAATACTTATCCACTACATGAAATCAAACGATAATTTCAAACTTAATTTTTAGTTTACCCTTATCATTAAATCTAGTGGTTATTTTCTTGTTATATTTTTCAAGACATAGTTATTGCTATATTCAAAAGGTGATTTAGTAAAATTGCTCATATTATTTACTGTTTCTTAATTCATGTGCTAAATTGATAAAGGATAAGTAAAAATTGCTAGAGAGAGTACATATTATAAGAATATAGTATATATCTAAATTTTAATATTTAATAATTTTAAATGAACTTTGAGTTTGGCCTCTTATTATCTTCAATACTCAATTTTGTTTTTATTTTTAATTATTTTTTAATTTGGCCAATGGGCTAGCCCAACCCATATTGCAAAAGCTCATTTTTTAAATGAGCTCCAAAAATCATAGCTCAGCCTTTCTAAATCACGAGTTAGGCCAGGTCGGCCCAACTACCCAGCCCATATTGATGTCTCTACTTAAAATCCGTGCGTGATATCAAAAATCTGACTTCATATTTGCGATCAAGAGGCAAAATTGAGTGGGAAATGGGTATAACCTCGATTTTAGAGGACCCATAGAAAAAAATAATTTTCAAAAATTTTCAATTCCAATGGTTGTCCGAGATAGCTCTGCGACGCATACATGGTGCGGAGTAGTGTTATGACTTCCTTATTATTCCTATTTCGGCCTAAGGCATTGGGGTCTTGGCCGCATGCCCACATATGCATGAAAACACCTATGCTTAGTCATTTTTCAACTCTATATCACTCAAGGCACTATCAGACCCTCTCTAACACTTAAAAAAAATTTCATCCAAATTCAAGTGTCTCAAGCTTAATTCTGGATCTTAAGAACTCCATTCGAGCTCTGAGTCTCATTCAACTTTAGATCAAAGAAAACTCAAATTCAAGGTATGTGGGTTTCAACCATTAGGTCCTTTCACCCCTTTACCCAACATTGCTACTCTTCTTACTATGTCTAAAATGGGACCGCCATGGTATCCAACCTTCCTTTTTATGAAAATTGCATGTTTTTCAGTGATATTACTTATGGGTATTACCTTTTATGGATTATAATGATAAACTATATTGGGGTTTATGAAATATTGATTGAAAACATATGTCTACCTATTTCAAGCTTATTCTATGAGATAGTTTGTCTGTTGTGACTATGCATGTTTTGAGCTATGAAAATATGATCTATTATGAGCTTTGATGACGGATTTTAAGGTATCTTACATGAGGGTTTTACTATATGTTGGTGGGTTAATTTACATTAACTTTTCTCACATTATTTCACTCTTGAATTGCATGATTTTGAACTAGCATTGCACACCTGCCAAGTGTTTGATAAAATGTCATGACAAGGATTCTTGAGTTATTGATGGTCTATTACATGGTTTACAAGTCAAGTGACTCTATGATGATTAAGGGATTGTATGTATGTGTTGGATTCATGAAAAGTATCTATAGTATTGTAAGTTGACCAAACCTTGTCAGAGGGTATCATGTCCGTACTACGATGTTGAGGGGTAGATACCTTGACCACCTTATCGAGGGGTGCCATGTCTGTACTACCATGTTGAGGGGTAGATACCTTGACCACCTTGTCGGGGATGCCATGCCCGTACTACCATGTTGAGGGTTAGATACCTCGACCACCTCACCGAGGGGGTGCCATGCCACGGTTTCCAAGTAGTAGTTGCTTGGTCTATGATTATGGTATCTTCTGATGCATGTAATCTATATTTGCATGTTATATGATTCACAAGTACGTTTTACCTCACGAATTGATCATGCATGTCATATTGATATTATACTTATCCCTTGCTTATGACTATGCATTTTAACTATGTTGTCTTATGTCTTGTTGCATTGCATCCTACATACTTAGTGTATTCAAATGTACTAACACAAACTCTATGCCTACATGAAGTTACCATGTGAGAACTGGATCACCTCCCGATCATCCTCCATGTGGCTAGTTCGGTGATTTCAAAGATAAGCTCTGGTGAGTGCTCAAGTCCGGGGACACTAGCTATGCTACTCTTACTTTTGTTGTCTCTTTATGTTGAACATTTGATACTATGAGGGTGAGCTCAGAAAGTGTCTTGGCCCCCGCTCCAATCTATGTTTAAAGGTGTTGTGGAATAATTGATGTACCTATGCTTTGAGTTTTGACTCTCTTATGCATTATAAATATCAAGACTTCCCTAGTCTTTTTTTCCTTATTTATATATCTTGTTGCTTATATTTTTCTTCCACTACCAAGGATGATGATTGATATGCTAAGAGGAGTTTTTGGGGTTCCTTTGGGTTCCTCATTCGTTATGCCACGTCTAGGCCCTAGGCTTAGGTCATGACAAGAGAAGAGCCTAAATGATATATAAGACCAAGCGAGCTACTACTTGGAATATCGATGTTCACTCCACGCTGAATAAAGGAATGGTCTACTTGCTAAGGTAAACCAAGCATGACCCCACAAAGTGGAGAACTTGTCCTAGTTGGATCTACTAGCAAAGCTCATTTAGGAAAATAATATAAACCTATGGTGCCACATAGTTAACAGACCAAGACTTTATATAAGTACCCCTTGGGTCGAGCCCCCACCTTAAGCCTCTTATAGTGCTAAGTCTAATCCCACAGAATACTTGACATAATATTAAATTTAATCATAACTTGAATGACTTGTAAAAATATGATAACATGGCATGATTAGCTCATTCAAATACTTGACCCCTACACGTGGGCATATACGTTATACTAGAGGGTAAAAATATTTCATAGACTTGACCCCTTCTAGTATGCATTGCATTTCACATGAGGGAAGAGAATTTAATATGCTTGACCCCTTCTAGCGAGTTTTAGTTTGTACATGAGGGTAAAATAGTTATCATGCTTGACCCTTTCATGTAGACATTATTCACTCACTAGAGGGAAGAATATAGTATAAGGGCTCAACATTTTACTTACAAATAATAGGAACTTTTCATGAGTTTAATACATGTTTAGGGGCCCATAATTTATTATAAACTACTTGTCTTGCAAAACATGCAATAGTCCTTCATCAACATAACAATCCACATCATATAAGTTAAGCCAAACATGGTGGGTATATGTACATATGCTTAAAATCAAGCAATTTACGAGTATAAGACAAGAAAGGAGTAAAATCAATTTATTTTAAAGTCATTCAAATCCACCCACTAATATTGTAGTAGAAACCCCAATTTAGGTGTCATGAGGCCAGTCTTGGTCTCACACTTAGCATGCTAGGCGTCGAATGAAATAAGGGAAACAAAGCCAAGTCCCACGGTGCCTCTCATAGACCGTGGGAGTCTATATGGGTTGTGTAAATGATCATAGTGTTGACGTGAAGTGGGTCAGGTACCATCAAAAATAAGAGAAATTTCACCAAGGGAGATCCAATGGGACCAAACACGGACCATGTGACACATCACAAACTGTGAAGAGGGTCGTGGTAGTAAAGACGACGCTGGGCAGTGAAGAAATTGCACAAGGCCAAAGTCACGGACTGCTTCCATGGACCGTGAAACCTTACCACAGCTCGTGTTAACCAAGCATGAAGAAGTGCTGAAATTTGAAGACCAAGTACAGGGCCACAGACCGTGCTGACGTTTGTAACCCATGCCGATGGCTATTTTCCTATTTTAAGTTGGACTAAGTTTTCCCATGTATATATACACACTCCTTTTATTCCTTTTTTAATTGATATTGACTGCTGGAGAGAAAAAGGGAAGAGAAAACACTATTTCACACCAAATTACATTGAACTCTTGGATTTCGATCTTCTCTTTGAGATTTTAATCTATCGATTCATTACTTTATCAATAGTAAGCTCCTTATCTGATTTCTTTATCGTGTTGCAGGTCATCTAAATTGAATATGCTAGGCTAAACCCACAACTAGGCTTGTGAGTACCGTGACAACTCAATGAGATAAAAATATTTGGGTAAATCTCGAGATTGATTATCATATACATTGTAGTATTTTTCACTTTAATTTCTTCCTTAATGAGTTGATGCATTGACTGTATGCTTGTATTCATTACTTGACCAGGAAAAGTGTAGTGATTAGGAAAGAACTCTACAATAGAGACTGGAAGGTGGA
>JAABOM020090488.1:0-28817 GCA_011800125.2 Solanum clarkiae | reverse complement strand
ATATATATATATATATATATATGTATATATATATGTCTATGTATGTATATATGTATATACATGTGTGTCATGCCCCGAGTCTACACCCTGGATGTGACTGACACTCGAAAACCATTGTTAGTTCCCAAGAGAACCCTTAGCCTGACTGACTTACTCAACTAGAAACTTTAACATGCATGCAGAAGCTTTACAAGATGAACCTTTTGAAATATATAATAAAACTCAAAGAAATTTCAGTCATGCTTTATACAAAGTCTAAAAATAGCTCTTTATACAAATAGTTATAATGCTTGAGATGTCTGAACAAAGAGACTAAATTGACTCACTGACTTTGTCTATGAAGCCTCTACTATAATGAAGATAGGTGCTGTAATAAGACCCACGACTACTTGACTGTAAAATACATAAACTAAACCAACTACAATCCTCTGAAAGCGAAGAGGTCTCACCAACTGCTTTTGGAAAACTGTCTTACTGAATATCTGCTATCATATGGATACCTAAATCTACATCGTAAAACGATGCAGCCACAAAGGCGTCAGTACGTGGAATGTACGGTATGTAAAATGGTCAAAACAGGAAACTCAGGATTTAATCCTCAAAATCATGGGCTTAGTGCTGAAAATAAGTCAATAACATAAGCAATGCATTATAGCAAAATATCTTATTTAATAAATAAATAAATGCAACTCTGTCTGTGTCTGAAAATCATGTATATTGTAACTTGGGGAGTTTCTCTAACCAACAACCATCACTATGAGCTTCGTGATGATACAACATATTGTCCTATGTTGGCAAGGCCATCCCATACCTTGCTGGGGTAGGGGATGAAGTGCTGGGGATCCATATAAACTGGGTCATCTCAGTGATGTATGAGGAGTTGTATATATGGTACAATCCTATCTTATGTTGGCTACATAGTTTATGGGATTGGAGTTATCTGAACTCGTGCCTTCTCCCAAAATATGCACTATGCTCATTAACTGTAAAAATGTCCCACTTTAGGGAAAAACTGAAAATCTGTTACTTGGAGCCTTGACTTAACATATTTTCTATAAATTGATTTTTTTTTATTTTTTAAAGTTGATAATGCTTTCTCATAACTGGTAATGCTTTCTCAAACTCTGAAACTTTTGAATGATGAATAGCAATGCAAAATACCTTGTTGATTGAACTGCTCCTTTAAAACTAACATGCTACGCTCAAAAGATAGTGTAGTAAATAGACTACTTGTATAACTCATGCAAAAATGTTTCTTTAATCAACTCATACTTTAACTGAATAGCCTTTCATGAATTTCATAGAGTCATAATTATATGAATATAATGTTTTATCATTCAAAGCTTAACTTGACACTAGAGTAATAGTAAAAAATAATATGAAAAATAAATATCGAACTAGTTAGGATTTTTATAACTATAGTAATACTTCAAGAATTTGAAGAGATGTACTCAACACTGAAACTCTTAACATCATAATGATAAAATAACAAAGAGTTCATGATAAGGTCCTAGAATTTCTCCATAAAATCATATGAATGAAATTGACTTGACTCTTGAGTAGAATTTTTTGTAAGGAATATAGATTAGGCACTAAAATAAGATTTTAGGTAGCTTTATATACTTGGAATGAAGATTGAAGAATCAAGCAACAAAGATTAGCCTTGAATCTCTTGAACCCTAGCCTTCTCTTTTCTCTTTAACCCTAGTTCTTAGGATGAATAACGTAAAATGATTGAAAATTCATGCTTAGGAATACTTATAGGGTTGAAAACGACTTCTAAACGATAGAGTTTTGGTGTAAGATGAATGGAGAAAAATACTAGAATGTCCTTACTTTTAAAAATAAACTTCAAGTATTGTAATGCAGACTTGTCGCACTCCAGTATATTTTTTGACCGAAAACTTAAAACGCGTTGACAAACTGCTTTTCTATGAAAATACACATAAAACGTGTTTGTCAAATACTTTTTATGTGTAATTTTTATAAATCGCTTTCCGATAGATTGTTTTCAATCCCGTCGAGAATTTTTTTAAAAAAATCAAGTGTGTGTCCGCATTGGAGGCACGTCGTTCCATGGCTAATTTGTAACACCCTAGAAATTACCCTAGAAATTTGTAGGGTAATTCTAGACAACATTTAATACACACACTTGAAAATTGTCTAGACTATATATACAACAATCTATATATATATGGAACTGGCTAATTTGTAACTTGTCTCATATTTCAATGTTGTAACTTGTAGAAGAGTAATTTGGTGTGGAAAGTAAGAGTAATAGGATGGGATGTGTCCTATAGAGTTGAATTTGTGCCAAGTGCTGAAGGTGGATACACAATCATTATAGAGAAATCAAAAAAGATTGAAGCAACAAATGAAAGAGTGATCACTAACAACTATATGAAACTAGAATCAGGCAAGGTGGTGCTTACATCTGATAACCAAACTTCTAAGAGGAAGAAGCTTGTGTACAGATCCAAGACCAAGTCCTCTGATTAAAGACAAACATAGATGAATATGTTGTTGAATGCTTTTAAAGATCAGATCACATAAAAATTCCAATGGAAAATAAGGAGGGTTCTTTTGTTCTTTTATAGTTTTTTAAAATTCTATTTTTGTTGTTGATATTAAATTTAATTTTGAGTGTGGGATATTTATTTAATTTTTTTTGTTGGTTTTGGTTTTGATTTTGGATTGTTTTCTGCTATATATGTGAAGGAAACAAGTAGGGGTTTACAATGGATAGAGAGGAAAACAATGTGGAAGTTGTATACAGACTGTGGTTGTAATGTGTTGGTTAGCATGTGGACAGAAAAACTTTGGTTACTAGTTATTGATACATTCCTGAAAAATTTATTGTAAATCTGGTGTTCTTTTCCTTGTTACTCTTTCTCTTTTGTGCATGTTAGTGTTAGTTAATGCTTCCTGACATTCCTTTGTCACTTTGTTCATAAGAATTTTGTTGTTTTCTCTGTCTTTTATGTTATGATGATATCATACAAACTCCTCTTAACAGTAAACTGCTTGATGTTATTGTTTTTTTGTAAATTTCACGTAACGCTACAATTTGGAAATAGTAGCCCCATTATTATTGTATGCATATGTCTTATTATCAAATGACTTTGGTTGCATGACTTTGATTATTTGACGAATGGAATCCACCCTGTTTAGAATTAGGTGAATTTTCATTTCCATATTAAATGTTATTTATAAAAAAAATATTATTCCTCATCTTTAGAAAAATGTAGTAATACTGTAGAAGAAATAGCATAATGGTGAAAGCAACTCTAGATTATGTGCTTAGTTTTTGAAGCATCTCCCCAGTATATTTGTATTCCAAGATATTTATAATATTTATTTTCGATCTGTTTGGGCTGAGATTATATGTTTTTTCTAAAAAATTCCTAAAACTCTTTTCAACTGCTCTGCAATATATTACATTATAACAGGTGATGTTACCTCACGCACTCAACAAGAGAGCAATTTAATTGCTTCACCCTTTACTGGTAAATTCGATACTTTAGTTGTTCTCACCTGTACATTGTTACATACAAGACTAGATGATTCAATTTGCTCACCTATTTATTTTTCTTTAAATTCACATAAATTTTTTGGTTATTGATATAATCATCGTCTTCTATTCAATTTTTCTACTAATTTAATCTTCGAGTAAAGGTGTAATTTTTCTTTGAATAGTTTCTCAGTTCTTTCGCGCTTTTATTTCTTTTTAATTCTTTTAATATTGGATCTACATCTTGGTTTTTTTTCTCGTCTTTCTATTGTAAAAAAAATAGTGAATTCATACTCTTTGTTATCTTATATTTCAATTGCAACTAATCTTCGAGCCTGAATGTTGTGTTTGTTACATTCAATAAGTTTTTCCCCCTGCTTCTTTCTTTCTTTCTTTCTTTCTTTCTTTCTTTCTTTCTTTCTTTCTTTCTCTGTGTTATGGACTTTCCTAAATTCTTAGAAAAATTTATTCATTCTTTATTTATATCTGAAACAACTAAACAATTTTATTTGGTCTCTCCAGCAATTCTAGAGTTGGGATCCTAGCTGTTATACTATTGCTATTTATTTTTTTATTCAATAGTAATCTGATTTCTTATGTCCAAAACATTATATAATTTGTTGTAAGAAGTTATATTGTTTGATGGTGGGTCTTTAAAACTATATATATTGAATATCGAGTATCTGGCATGTTGTATATGAAGAAATCCCTCTGAGGTTGATCCTACAGACGTCAAATTCTTCATTTCCTCCATATTTTTGCTGGTTTGAGGGGCTGCTTCTTACAAACAAATTTTTGGTACATCAATGGCATGACAATGACCACAACTTCAAATGTTCACATCAAAGATTTTATACCTGAAGAATCCTGTCAACAGGTGAGATTGTGGTGTTGCCCTGTATCTGTAAGAAGCTTCTTTGAACTTTTCAGGAGATCCACCCTAACCTTTCACTTTTTTGAAATGTGAATATATAAAAATGATTTTCTCTGTCCACTGCTTTGTTACTGTAGTCAATGATAACTGTGAAGCGTTACGGTCGTGGTCCTAGTAAAGCATCTATTGGAATACCTATTTTGTATCCTGCTACTGTGGATTTGAGGGTCAAATCATATGAGTATGTCAAATTTCTGACTTTGCTTATATATATTTTCAGCTTGAAATGAATGGAACTGTTAAATTTCAAAAGGTAGAAAATAACAGTCATAAAATAAAAAGGAGATACTTTTAAGAAGTGGCATTCTAAACATCCTTTTTGTATGTGAACTCCTAGAGCATACTTATCCTCTTGTAGCACCTAATTTCTGTCTTAATTTTGATGCAGGTTGTTGAGTCAAAATGCAGCAAAGTTTTCATTGGATGATGTTTATAAAAACCCAGGCCCCCGCCAGTTTGATGGCCCTGGTACAGATGCCAAGACCGTTACCCTTTGTGTTGAAGACCAGGATTACATGGGCTATATTAAGTAATTATCGGAATATCTAGACAAGGTGCTGATTTTGAACCAACATCTCTTTTTACCAACTCTTATTAGGTCTATTCATTTAACGTCTCATTTCTGACTGTTTTGACTTTTGTTATTTTATTTTTAGGTGTGTATAATTGTGAAGCCTAATTGCTCACAAGATGTCCTAAAGGCTGCATTAAGTGCTATGACTTCTCTGACTGACATTCTTTCAATGATATCTGCACCCTCAAGTGCGAGCACATCATTTTAGATAAGAACCTATCATCTTTGACATTGAAAAGATTTGGAGCAATTAATCAGGTGTAGAGCAGATAGTTGATGGTGATAGTGTAGATAGATCTTTGGCGGTTGTTTGCTTATTTATTTGCATACATTTTCCTTTTTTCAATATTGTAAAACAAATACTGTTGAGAAGATTATATATATTTATTGAGAGTTTGTTGAGGGATCCAAATATTCATGTGCATTAATAGCTATTACATGCATATAGTTCTTCAAATCAATTTTCTTGATGCCTGAATAGTGTTTAGGCAATATTTGGTCGAACTTGACATTAAAAGTTGAAGATTAGAAAACAATGGACATGAATTTTATTTTATCAGTTGTTCAAGACATTGAATATGTTGGGCCCGTGCTTAGCACGAGCCGTGACCTATCTAGTATATAGATATATAGACTAGACGCAATATTTATTCATAAATTTATTTTTTAATTAATATAATTAAACACAATTAGATCATCTCATTAAAAATAAGATAAATATCTAACAAATATTACTATTAATATTGATAAATTTTAAGTGATAATGATTAAATAATTTTTAAATTTCACTCCTAAATAAATTATGATATATATTTTATGTGGTAGTATACCATCTCCCTTTTTGTGCAAATCTAATATGAAAAGGTCCACTGAGATGTTCTTAATTAAAGTATTTTTTTGTCACTAGATAATTAGCCCGCTCTTCGCACGGTCATAAGTAATTAATTAAGTTTATATATCTTAATATTAAAATTAATAAAATACACTAAAGTTATTAAGTTCTTTCTATATAGAAAATTTAGCATTATAAATTTATCTCAAGAGCTTTTATTAATGTAATATTGGTAAAGTCCTAGTTATCTTCAATTATACTTTTGGATTATAACATTATTTCTCCATATGATTTTTTCGAAGAGTTGTCACTTTTTTGAATGGTTGTGGCTTTTCCAAAGGGTTGTGACTTTTTCGAAGGTTTGTGACTTTACAATAGAGATTACTTGTCACATCCCAAAATACACTCTAGATGTGACTGGCACCAACTCACACTATTTGTCGACAGAACCAAATATGCATACACACCCAAACTATCCAAACACTAATAATATAGTATGCAACTCCAAAACTCATCAATACTCATAACAATAGAGTTTAATTAGCAAACTAAAATTTGCATATCAATTTATGAACAGAAAAGGTCACTTAACAAAAATATCTCTAGCCCAAATCCCACAATAAGATCATGAAGCATCTAATAGAGTGATATGAGTTTAACTGTCGGGCATACAAACCCCAAAAAGATGAAAAAACATAAACTATAATAGATAGAGCTGAAATAGTAGCTTCCATGAACAATGCGAAGTCTCACCTCAGCAACAGGGTCCACGAACACGAACTCGTCAGCCACAAGTCTCACCCTCTGCAACAGTATTTGCATTGACATGCAAGTAAGGAGTGAGCTATATATAAATATAACCCAGTAAGATCCTCGACTCGCTTCTTTAATATCCCTGGAATAAGAGTTATAAAATACATGTGCACAACGGATATACATAAATAATATACACAAGAATATACACAAAAATAAGCTCAATAAGTTCAAACAAATGTTCAAAAAGGGTCACTACATATCTCAGTTCAATCCACACTCAAAACCTGTCATAAACGGCAGCGAAGGAGATCAACCCATCACCCCGACAAGTCCATGGCAACATATACAATGCTCTTAAGATGTACTATGGTAGCGTGTTCAAAGCCTCTAACATATTACGACAGCATGGATATGCCCTCT
Organism: Solanum clarkiae; assembly: GCA_011800125.2. Taxonomy (NCBI): domain Eukaryota; kingdom Viridiplantae; phylum Streptophyta; class Magnoliopsida; order Solanales; family Solanaceae; genus Solanum; species Solanum clarkiae. Next base: position 21,790 of record JAABOM020090488.1, on the reverse strand, counting down.
AACATATTACGATAGCTAAGTATGCCCCTAGCAACCATATCACAGTAATAAAGAAAGGTATTTAGCATCACACCACATATTACTCATGAAAATATTCGATATTTTTCTCAAAAATAACATATCTAGAGTTTATCAAAGAAACATCAACTCTGTCAATGACATGTTTGTCTCAACACATACACCAGATAGAGAAAAATATATTTTTCAAATCATATTGAAAAGCATGCACTAAAGCTTAAAGTCTCACTTACCTTGTTAATGACAAGTTCCACCACCTTGCACGTGTAGAACACCCACTAAAACAGCCCCTACTTTCCTCAATCTATGAAAAAAATATTGATTATCGATATAAATTATGTTGGCCAAACTCAAGTCTTAATATCCCTAGTTTTCAAGTTTAGGGTTAAACCCTAATACCCATTACCTTAGACTATAAATTAAAAGTAAAGGTGTTTTTAATCTCATTGTAAAACCTAATTGGTGAAAATTTTATTAAATATGCTTTCAACTAAAAAGAGCGCACAATAAACAAGAAAATACCTGCAATTTATAACCCTAAAAAGTGGTACACAGATCAAGTCAATTCCGTGTATGAATTTCCTAAATCACCTTATGAGTTGTGTGTTTTCTTCAAAGAAAGAAGGACAAAAGAAATTTTTTTTTCCATCTCTGTTTTATGCACAGGTCAAAAGCAGAAAAATAATATGCTCCTTCTTTTCTTTCTTCCTTTCTTTTTTTAATTGTTGCGTATCACTTCTTCTTTTAGGGTTGGGTTGCTCTTTTTTTTAAATTCTTTTACTAAGAACTATTAATGGTTAAAATTACCAATTAAACCTTGAAAAAAAACATAAGGGTTATTACATTCTCCCCAACTTAAAATAACGTTTGTCCTCGAACGAGTATAAAATCATACTTGAAGTGTCAAATAGGTGAAGATATCTCTCTTGCATGTCTGCCTCAGACAGCCAAGTAGCCTCTTCAGTTGTATGATTTTGCTATAACACTTTCACTGAAACTATCTTCTTCGACATCAATTGCCTCACTTGCCTATCCAGAATAGATATTAGACCTTCCTCAGAAGCTAATTTTTCATCAAGCTCCACATCTTTTATATTAATCTTATGGCTATCATCACGAACATATCGTCGAAGCATAGACACGTGAAATACAAGATGTACAACGGACAATCTCGGAGGTAAAGCAAGACGGTATGTGACCAATTTGATCCGATCTAAAATCTCATAAGGACCAATGTATCTAGGAGTCATCTTACCTTTTCGGCCAAATCTCATAACTCCCTTCATAGGAGAAATTTTCAAAAAGACTTTTTCTCCCTTCATGAACTCCACATCACGAACTTTCTTATCTATGTAAGATTTCTGTCTACTTTGTGTTGTACAAATTCGTTCTCGTATCACTTTAACTTTCTCTAAGGCCTGCTGAAATAAATCTGGACCTAGTAATTATGCTTTGCCAGGTTCAAACCATCCGATTGGTGATTGGCACTTGCTACCATATAGAGCCTCATATACTCGACTGGTAGCTATTATTATAAGAAAACTCTGCCAAGTAACTGATCATCCCAATGTCCAAAGAAATCAATTGTGCAAGACCTAAGCATGTCCTTTAAGATCTGAATAACCTGCTCAGACTACCCGTCAGTTTGAGGATGAAATGTTGTGCTCAACTCAACTTGTTATCCCAATGACCTCTGAAAAGACTTCCAAAACTCAATAGTGAACTGTGCACCTCAATTTGATATTATCAAAATAGGCAGCCCATCGAGCCGAACTATCTCTCGAAGGCAAATGTCTGCTAACTGTTTTGCGGTATGAGTAACCCGAACTAGTATGAAATAGGCAGACATTGAAAGTCTGTCCACAATCACCCAAACTGAGTCATGCTTCTTGAAAGTATTCGGCATCCTGATAACAAAGTACATCATAATCCTTTCCCACTTCCACTCCGGGATAATCAAGTTTTGCATTACTCCACCAGGTTTTTGATGTTCATATTTGACCTATTGACAATTCAAAAAACTAGTCACATGCTTCAAAATATCAGACTTCATACCTTTCCACTAGTACAAACCATGTAAATTTTGATACATCTTCGAAGCACCTGGATGGATTGAGTATCCCGAGCTATAAGCCTCTTCAAGTATTAGTCGTTTTACCTCACCCACCATAGGAATGCATAATCTATCATGTCGACGCAAAATGCCCTCGCCATTAATTGAGAACGACTTCATGCCTCCACTCTGCACTCGATCTCATAATCTAGCAAGTTGGTGATCGTCATATTGGCATGTCTTGACTTCTCCAACTAAGGATGATTGCACCACCATACCAGCAATAAACCTGCCAGATAATGTATGATCAATTTAAACCCCCTGATTGGCCAAAGACTAAATATCCCTAGCCATAGGTCGCTTTTCAACCGCAATCCAAGCCAAGATGCTAATAAACTTTCTACTCAAAGCATCTGCCACCACATTCGCCTTTCTAGGATGGTATAAGATAGTAAGATCATAATCTTTAAGTAGCTCCAATCATCATCGTTGCCTCAGATTCAGATCCCTTTTTTTGAATATGGATTGCAAAATCTTGTGATCAGTATAGACTTGACAGAGCTCACCATAAAGGTTGTGACGTCATATCTTGATAGTAAATATAATGGAGACCAACTCTAAGTCATGTGTCGGATAATTCTTCTCATAAATCTTTAGCTGTCGAGAAGTATATGCCACCACTTTACCATTCTGCATCAACACACCACCCAATCCAACTCTAGACGCATCACAATAAGTGGTGAAACCACCCTCCGCTATAGGTAAGGTCAAAATAAGAGTTGTAGTCAATATAGTCTTTAATTTTTGGAAACTCTCTTTACATTCATCTGACCATTGAAAAATCACACCTTTCTGAGTTAAACATGTCAATGGAGCGGCTATCTTTGAGAAATCCTCCACAAACCGTCTGTAATATCCAGCTAGCCCCAAGAAACTGCATATCTCTAAGGAGTATTAGGTCGTGATCAATCCTGAACAACTCCTACCTTTCTTGGATCGACTTGAATCCCATCTTGTGACATTACATGTCCTAAAAAGGAAATTGTCCCCAACCAAAACTCACATTTTGAGAACTTAGCATAAAGCTTTTGTTCTCTAAGTGTCTGCAATATAACTCTCAGATGATGTTCATGCTCAGCTTCATCTTGAGAGTAGACCAAAATATCATCAATAAATACGATCACAAACTGGTCTAACCATGGCTTGAATACCCTGGTCATGAGGTCCATAAATATTACAGGTGCATTAATCAATCCAAAAGACATCACCAAAAAATTCAAAGTGCCCATAACTGGTTCAAAAGGCTGTCTTTGAGATATCTTCGGTCTTTATTCTCAGCTGATGATAACTTCCACCTTGCAACTAATCGAATAGATCATCAATACGAGGCAATGGATATTTATTCTTGATTGTTGCCTTATTTAACTACCCATAGTCGATGCACATTCTCATTGTGACATCTTTATTTTTAATAAATAATACTGGGGCACCCTAAGGTAATACACTGGGCCAGATGAACCCCTTATCAAGTAGCTTTTGGAGTTGGACCTTCAATTCTCTCAACTCAGTAGTAGCCACACGATACAAAGGGATAGAGATAGGTTGAGTGTCTGGCATTAAATCAATGCTGAACTCAATTTCTCTCATCAGAGGTAACCCAGGTAAGTCTTTTGGAAACATATCAACAAATTCTCGCACAACTGGAACACTATTGATAGTAACATCCTCCCCTCGAGTATAATAGTTAGTAGCAATAAAACCAAAGCACCCATGATTAATCAGTTGGCGTGCCTTTACATAAGATATTATCTTCCCCTAAGTTAAAGGAGTCATACCTTTTCATACTAAAGATGGTTCTCTGGGGAAATTAAAATGTACTAGCTTAGCATAACAATCAACCAAAGCATAACATGATGCTAACCAATTCATGCCCATAATTACATCAAAGCCAGATGGTGACAACTCTAATAAAGCAACTATTGTGTCCTTACCCTACATAGATATAACACAATCTCTATACACTCCATCCACTGATAAAGTCTCCCCAACTGAAGTCATAACCACATATGGCACATTAAGAGTCTCAAATTGTCGTTCTAAAGATATGGCAAAAGACGGGAATACATACAAATATGTAGAACCAAGATAAATAAGAGCATATGCCTCATGAGAATTGACAGTAATAATACATGTGACTACAACATTCGATCCCTCGACATCCTGTCTGGCCATAGCAAATAATCTCGGAGGTCCACCTACTCCCTGAGCAACCTGTGCACCCTGTCGACCCTGTCCACGAGCACCCTGCGAAACTGCCCTAATTGGCTGAATCTGAGCCTGAGTATCTACCACATTTCTCTACACCTGTGTAGTAGCTTGACTAGTACCAGATTCTCCCTTAGGACAAAATTTAGCAATATCACCTCTTTTACCACAAGTAAATCAAGGACCACCAATACCAAAGCAGCAACCACTGTGATTCCTACCACAATTAGAACACCTTGGATGTTGTCTGGACTGGAAAGAATTATCACCCTTCTTTTGCATCTATTGTTGGCCCTGTCTAGCTGGATAACCACTCTTAGAAAATTGCACCACTGAATCTGAATGAGTAGGCCTAGACTGCCCACGATGAAATCCACTCTTGCCTCCAGATGGAGCACCAGTAAAACCACCTGTATTACGTGCCTTTTTTCTTACTCGCTTGATTTTCTCCATTTCCCAATAGGACTCACAACGAAGAGTAGTGTCAACCACATCTGAATATGTACCATCTTACACATCTCGTATCATAGGACTACGGTAACGGTGCTCTAGTCCATCCATAAATCTTCTCACTTTCTCCCTTGGATCTGCAATAAAGAATGGGACGTACCTGGACAATTCAGTGAACTTGGCCTCATACTCTGTAACCGTCATATTGCCCTGACGCAAATCACGGAATTGACGTCTCATATCATCTTGTTTGCTCAATGGAATAAACCTATCCTTAAACATTGATGAAAACTCTGACCAGATGATAGGTGGTGACCCTGTTTCTCTAGCTCTCTGAATAGAAGTCCACCATGCCTCTGGAGATCCTGAGAATATAAAAAACTGGTAAATTTCACACCACGAGTCTCCTTCAACCCCAATGTAGTAAGTATCTTTTCACAATGATCAAGGAACTTCTGAAGCTCAATAGAAGTCGGTGTCGCATCAAACTCTGGTGGCTTAAGGTCCATGAAATTATTACGATCTTTGGGTTATCTTGTAGTTACAACTGGTTGAGAAACTTGTTGAGGGGCCAAATATGGTGTCTGGGTCGCATTAACGTTCAACTGATCCTGTTCCTACGTTGGTGTAGTAGTCTGAGGGGTTGGGGTTCCACCCTGATTAGGCACCAATGCTTCTAGCACATTCAACAACCTCGTCACCACATCTGCAGGTAAAGCGACAATAGGTGTAGTCGTTGGCACTGTCTGTGGGGCATCCTGAGCAACCTGTTCCTGCAATTTCTCTGAGGCAACAGCTCGGATCTGTCCCCTCCTGATTGAGGAGCAATAGATTCCCTAGTCTGAGCTCTAGTAGGATGAGACCTACCCTGACTGCCACTGGAGGTAATACCATGTCCCACTACCACGTCCAACAGATGCATTAGATCGAACAACAGAGGAAGAGCCCCATCTCTTACCCATCTGCGAAAAATATTTAAAAGTTAAACTTGGTTCAACTCGGCGCATGAATAAGGAATGAAAAACGAGAATACATCTTAAATGTTTAGTAGCCTCAAGGTCATAAGTATGGTGCCTACATACCTATGAACAAGACTCTACCAAACACTGCTCCATGACCAGGGACTTAAAGCTTAGGCTCTGATACCAACTTTGTCATATCCCAGAATACTCTCTAGATGTGACAGACACCAGCTCACACTATTTATTGGGAGAACCAAATATTCATACACACACAAACTATCCAAACACTAATAATATAGTATGCAACTCCAAAACTCGTCAATACTCATAACAATAGAGTTTAACTAGCAAATCAAAATTTGTATATCAATTTATGAAAGGAAAATGTCACTCAACAAAAATATCTCTAGCCCAAATCCCACAATAAGCTCATGAAGCATCTAATAGAGTGAGATGAGTTTAACTGTAGGGCATACAAACCCCAAAAAGATGAAAAAATATAAAATATAATAGATAGAACTAAAATAGTAGACTCCACGAACAATGCGAAGGCTCACCTCAGCAACAAGGTCCACAGACACGAACTCGTCAGCCACAAGCCTCACCCTCTGTAACAGTATCTGCATTAACATGCAAGTAAGGAGTGAGCTATATATAAATATAATCCAGTAAGATACTCGACTCGCTACTTTGATACCCCTGGAACAAGAGTTATAAAATACATGTGCACAACGGATATACATAAATAATATACACAAGAATATACATAAGAATAAGCTCAATAACTTCAAATAAATGTTCAAAAAGGGTCACTATATGTCTCAATTCAATCCAAACTCAGAACCTATCATAAACGGCAGTGAAGGAAATCAATCCATCACCCCGATAAGTCCATGGCAGCATGTACAATGCTCTTAAGACGTACTTCGATAGCATGTACAAAGACTCTAACATATTACAGCAGCATGGGTATGCCCCCTAACATATTACGGCAGCTAAGTATTCCCCTGGTAACCATATCACAGTAATAAAAAGAAGGATATTTAGCATCACACCATATATTACTCATGAAAATATTCAATATTCTTCTCAAAAATAACATATCTAGGGTTTATCAAAGAAACATCAACTCTGTCAAACACATGTTTGTCCCAACACATACACCAGACAGAGAAAAATATATTTTTCAAAGCATATTTAAAAAGCATGCACTAAAGCTTAAAGTCTCACTTACCTTGTTAATGACAAGTTCTACCACCTTGCATGCGTAGAACACCCACTAAAATAGCCCCTACTTTCTTCAATCTATGAAAAAAAATATTGATTATCGATATAAATTATGTTGGCCAAACTCAAGTCTCAATATCCCTAATTTTCAAGTTTAGGGTTAAACCCTAATACCCATTACCTTAGACTATAATTTAAAAGTAAAGGTATTCTTAATCTCATTGTTCAACCTAATTGGTGAAAATTCTATTAAATATGTTTTCAACTAACAAGAGCACACAATAAACAAGAAAATACCTGCATTTTATCACCCAAAACAGTGGTACACAGATCAAGTAAATTCTGTGTATGAATTTCCCGAATCACCTTGTGAGTTGTGTGTTTTCTTCAAAGAGAAAAGGACGAAAGAATAATTTTTTCTGTCTCTGTTTTATGCGCAGGTCAGAAGCAGAAAAATAATACGCTGCTTCTTTTCTTTCTTTCTTTCTTTTTTAATTGCTGCTTATCACTGCTTCTTTTAGGGCTAGGCTGCTCTTTTTTTAAAAAAAAAATCTTTTAATAAGAATTATTAATTGTTAAAATTACCAATTAACCCTTGAAAAAAATATAAGGGTTATTACATTACTATAATACCCCAAACTTAAAGATCAATTTAGTATATTTTTTATATTTTATATTATATTTATTTAATTACATTATATTATTTTATATTAAAAGTAGATAATTTTTCATATTGAATAATTGTTACTTTTTCGAAGAATTATGATTTTTTCAAATTCGAAGAGTTATGATTTTTTCAAAGGGTTGTGATTTATTCGAAGGATTGTGACTTTTTTTGAAGGGTTTTGGATTTTTTGAAGGGTTCTGACTTTTCTGAATGGTTGTGACTTTTTCGAATGATTGTGATAGGCTAAAGTAACATTTAATCAGAAAGGTCCCTTTTGAGGTTTTTTTTTTAACTTTTGTTGGATTATTTAATTAATTTTTAAAATATTAAATTACTTAAGAAAAAATAAATAAGAATTATGTAAGAGGATTCATCATTACTAAAAAAATTATAAAAAGAGACCTAAAAGATAAGTCGCTAAAAATGAGACCTCATGAGGTCGATATCCTATCAATATTTAAAAATAAAAATTAAGAGAGACCTCACGAGATATCTTTTTTTAGCCAAATTCATGGCCTACGCAACCTCACAAGGTCGTTATTTATTAAAATAAAACATAATAATTTATTTTTAGAAACCTCTTGAGGTCTCCATTTCTTAGTCAAATTTAGTTAATAATATTTTAAAATTAAGAAACCTCATGAGGTATCTTAAGTTTAATAAAATTAAAAATAAAAAAATAATTCTTGAAATAAATTCAAAATTAAAATTAGTTATTATTAAATAATAATCCCGCTTCAGCCAAAGTATTCTTCCCACTTCAGAATTGAAAAAGAAACCCTCGTTGTTGTACCTTCCTGCTTCCTCCCAACGTCACTGTGCCACTAGCAATCTCGCCTCCTTCCTCGACTTGCTTGTGTAGCAGTGAGTGATTTCTCAAGTTTTATTTTCATTTCCGATGCAATTATATTCTTGATGTAAGTTTGGCCTTTTGTGTTTCTATCCTGATATGCTGGGATGTTTTGTTTTCCTCTTTATTTTAGTTGTTAATACTTTTCTGATGCACCTGTATAGCAGTGAGTAATTTATTTTAGTAGTATATAAATAAGGTACCAAATAGTTTGCAAAGCAAGAAGTCAAGTTTTAAGCACTACTTCACTGGTACATGAACTAGATGGAGCAACACAAAAGTGCGTTCTAATATCATTCCTAATAAGTTGCTCATTTAAATCAACATTAATCGAATATTTTCTAAGCCAAGTAGTACTACGTAATTTTCACATTGAGTTGCTTTAGAAACTAAGACATATTTTAAAACATTGACAATTGGAATTATTTAATATTGAGAAGTGGCCCATGAACATCACAACTTATGAATAAACAAAGATGAGACATGCTCCGACTTCAAAGGATGTATTTTAATCAAAGTGAACAAGATAATCTGTAGTTTTGTACATTAAATTTCTGGAATTGGCCTAGCCAACTTTCTGTACACAACCATAACAGCGCTCTTAACCATCACGTATTGATCAACCTTCACACACTTATTACTATATTAGAGTAAAATAAATCCCCAAATTCTCCCACAATTCGATAAACACACAATAATACTTCCACACTCTATATAACTTGTAAAATACCCTTAAAAAAGTAGTAAAACGTGTTCCAATACCAAAGACCTAATATACAATTTATGAAAGCTATATAAATCAAGTCACACTCAAACTAGGAAAACTAATCCTAACATAAGTAGGAAAACAAATGTTGGTGCTCTTTCATGACTTGCACATCACGTTCCATTAAGTGCTTTGTGATCACTAAAGAAGCCATCATGGTGTCTTCCTTAACCATATTTGTTGTCCTTTAACGTCCAGGCAGTTTTTACCCTTAATGAGTCCCTTCACGACTTATCAAGAGCACCACGAGCCATAAAGGAGCTTGTGGTGTTGTGGCTTAGTTTGTTTCTTAAATGTGGCCCTGGACGGGCCTCTCCATGCCTCGTCAAACACACCACGGCCCTTGAAGGGCCTCTCCCCCTGTCTTTTGCGTATGAAGGCCACAAAAGCAACATTTATACTCTTCAAATATCCATTCTTTTATAGAACTTTTGAATTGCTACCACCATTTCTGTCTTGATGACTTCCCAACACTGGCTAAAGAAAGCCATGGAGAAGCTATTTGGGCCAGGGACTTCGTCCCCATATATGCTTTGATGCTTTTTAGGACTTTTATGCTTCAAAAGGGGCAATCAACTGATATTGGCATTTTCATCAATCATAAAACACTATCTCATCTCCAAGTCTGGCCTCCAATCATCAGTTTCAGCATATATCTTCTCATAGTACTCTTTGATATTCTTCTGTATCTCACCAGGTTCATCCAAAACTCCTTTGTGATTTTAATCTTATCAATAGTCATGGCTCTTTGGTGTGTATTTACTGCTGTATGGAAGAAGCTTATATTCCCATTCTTCCATTTAAGCCAAATTGCCCTGGATCTCTTTTTCCATGTTTTCTTGTTTGACTGTAAGAGCTAATGTGGAAGCTATCTTTCCTTCCTTTAAAATTCTCTAGTCATGTATCTTTTCAAATAATGCTAATTGATTTCATACCAGTTGCTTTTGTTGACTTAAGTTATCGTGACTGGTCTTAATCCACTCTTTTAACTTAACTTGCAATGCAATTGAATTCTCTACCAATACAAAGTATGATTTTTCATGGAGATGAGAAGACTCCCATCAGGTCTCAACTCTATCATTAAAATCTTCTGTGGTCCAGCCACCAATTTATGAATTTGGAACATGGTTTGATTGTCCCCCATTCTCTATATTGTTGCATTAATGGAGAATGATCAGAGACAATTCTTTGCAAAACAGATTGTTTACTGTTCCTGAAATTTAAGTCTCATTCTTCAGAGATCAGGAACCTTTCAAGTCTTGTTGCTATGGAGCTTTTGTCACGTCTTCTCCAAACGAAATCTTCCCGGCTAAATCTATATCTACTAATTCTATGTATTCAAGGACTTTGATAGTTTTGTCATTGATCTGTTGATTCTGTTGTAGTCGAACTTTTCAAAGGGGTACCACACAATGTTGAAATCCCCACAGAGGACCCAAAGGCCCGTAAATAGACCTCTGGATTCTCACTGTTCCCACAAGATTTTTTCCTTTTTGCTCTATCATTTATTACATAAAAACCTGTTAGGTGTTATTTAAGATCTAGATTCTTCCTAGAGAAACAACAAGAAAGAATATGCTATCACACTACTCATTTTTTCATCCTATATTTTTTTATCCTACATAGATATTATACCTCCCTCGCGGCTCCACTGATTTCTAGTTGGATGCAATCTGCCCAGCAACTACCCCAAACTTCTTTGACTATATTGGCAATCTCTCTTTCCATTTTTGTCTTTTGAAATATACCCATCTGTTCTCCAAGTTATTATTATGTTTTTGATACCACTCCAATTCCTTCCACAATTTAGCCTCTATCATTCCAGGACACAATGTTCACATTCATTGATCCATGATGGCCAAATATTCCCCCTTACTTCTAGAATCATTGCTATAGAACTTGAAATCCAGTTGTAGCTCCATGAGCCGTGAAGGACTCGTGGCGTGCTCCTTTATCCAAATTACTGTCTAAATGTCTCCACTGTCCAGTACACCTTTTTCATGTATGGTGCTTGTGTAGGATTGTACCATGGTAATTGTTGCAAGACCTTACTACCAATCCAATCTAGTGGCTTTAAGCTTGATCGCCAGCTCATATTCTTGAACCAAATGGTGTCTTCCAGCTTTCAAATGTTTCATTCATGCACACTTAATTCCAAATTCTATTAAATTCTCATAAAATCAAGCTTATGGCTACCAATACATACTTACTCCATTCTTCTTGAAAACTAAATAAAAACACATATATAACTAACAAAACATGCTTTAGAACTTACAATGGTATTCTAATATATAATAATCTTAAACTTGTTGGAAAGAGATAATTGGTAGCATGTAAATGCATGAAGGGTGAACAATAAATAAAATAATAAATAATTAAAAGGGCCTTACATGGAAAGGAGTGAACATAGAAAGGACAAAAAGTATAGACGTGATTTGTTGTATGCAAGGAAAAAGTTGTAGTAAAGTTTGCTTTCTTGTGGGACTCACATAATTGTGGGAATCCCACATAATTTCTAGCTATAAGTAGTCATATCATTGTAACAAGTTCATATGTAGATTGAACGAAGAAGAGAAATAATACAATGCAATATTTTTTCTACTTTTGTTCTAGATTTTATTCCTTCTAAAATTTATTCTAGTTCATTCTAGATTTATAACATGTTATCAGCATGAAGCTCTGTTTGCTTCAAGATATTTTAAACAGGTAAAAGGATAAGAATTTCATTTTGCTAAAATGTCTAACATGTCTCTCTATCCTCTATTTTGCAAACAAAAGGTGTAAATGTCTCTTTTATATATATATTCTCTTTGTTCTATTCAATTATTTTTTATATAAATTGAATATGTAAACAATAAAATAAACATATTAATACTTAATTTTTTGTATTCTTATTATTAGTTTATTTAATGAATAAAAAATTAGCAAATAAAAATGACAGATTCTGGGGAAAAATATTAGAGAATCATCATCATCCCAAAAAATATCAAAAAGGCAAAGGCAGCATCAAAAATACCCCATGGATGTCACGCCCCGAGCCTACACCTTGGGCGTGGCCGGCACTCGAAAATCATTTTTGGTCCCAAGCACTTAGCCTGGCTACTTACTCAGTGGAAGACTTAATAATGATGGAAAATGCAATAAAAGCATTAAGATAAGTTAAACTGTCTGCATAACTAAATAAGAAAGCATTTAAAGAAATGTTTGAATAACTGAAAACTGAAATACTAAACATACGGTCTATAGAACCTCTACTAAACTGTTTGGAAGGACTATTGAGATAGACCCCAAGTAGCCAGAATCGAAATAAAACTGAAATGACATAACATGGTATGAACTAAAGAGCCTCGAATTGAAAAGAGGCCTCACCACTATCTGGAAGCTAGCAAGTTCTCAACGGAGCGGCTGCTGAATAACTCAGTCACCTGTGTCTGCATCATAAAATGATGCAGGTCCTAAGGACGTCAGTACGTGGATATAAGGTATGTAATATCGCCAAAACATTTAAATCAGAATACCATAATGTATCATGAGAAAACATAATCGTAATCATAAATGATTTAACCATAATCATAAGGCTAGTAGGGTGAAAATAACATACAAAACAATAATATGCTGAAGTAGTAATAAACATAATTTTCTTAGCTTGGGGAGTTTCTCTAATCGACAACCACCACTATGAGCTTCGTGGTGATACAACGCCTTGCCCACGCTGCCAGAGTCATCCCGTACTTTGCCAAGGTAAGGGATGAATAACTAGGAGAGTGGATTCATTCCAAAATTGGGCCATCTCAGTGGCTAATGAGGAAGGTACTGTTGTATGATCTATCCTATGTTAGCTACATAGTTTATGAGTTCGAGTAATTTATTCTACTCTCACCCATATCAGTGTTTAATACTAGTCCCAAAATACTTACGTAGCACATACTTAAATGATCATAAATTCCTGAAAATCTGGATTTTTCTTGGGGACTTAGTCCAGCTTACTATTTAGCTTTCTCAACTGAAATCTTTAACATTACTGAACTAGTATCTTTCATGCACTTTCAAACATACTAGATTTCTCAACTAGAGTATCAAGAATCCTTCAAGAAAACTATTCTTAAAATATATGATATGCTTAGCTAAAATGCAAGAATAACTTAAGAAAGACATTCTTTAACTAGTCTTGAATCATAATCTTTATGGGTGTCCATCAACCCCATGTGAATTCATAGAAAATCATATACACTTTAAAATCTTGAAACCAATACTTTAATAACAGTTAAAGAATCAAGAATCAACATCATTCAATCAAGAATCTATGCATACGTAGGGAAATCTACTAAACTTTATAACGTTTTCATGAAATTACTCTAAATCAAGACTTGGGACTTTTGGAAGGAAAACTAAGTCATATTTTTCTAAAATATTCAAAAAATAATGGGTTTAGAGTGGCCTTACATACCTTAGAATGAGTTTCTTGGAAAGATTACAAGAATCTCTAAGCCCTACTATCGAATCTTGAAGTCCTGAGCGTAAGTTCTTGGAAGGGTTTGATTACTTGAACGTATGAATGAAAATAATATGTTTCCAAACTCAATTTGTATTAAAAACTTAGTTTAGGATATGGGGAATGAGAAAAGTCGAATTTACCCCTCCCTTTAAAAAAATGAAACTTCCCCATCTGCTACACTAGTGCGCGATGCGCACTAATGTGTTTTAGCACACTTTCGTGAATTTTTTACTTTTCGAGGTTTTTTGAAAAATTTCCAAGTTCGGTTCCGCGTCCACGCCGTGTCACGGTAAGGCCGCGGAAATCCCACTATTTTGAGCTCAGTTGGATAAAAATAATTCATATTTTTTGAGTTTTTGTCAAATTGAGACCATTTTTCGACTCGATTTCTCGCACTGATTACAAATTCAGTCTCGGATTTGCAAATGGAGTAAGGGAAGATACGTTACATGCAAGGTCAAGTCTAGGGGTATTTTCATCATTTCATGGGGTGTTATAATATCTCCCCCTTGAGATCATTTGTCCTCAAATGATAACGATACATATAAATTAGCTCAAAACACATGATTCTCGAACTTAACAAATATAATTCTTCAAGGTAAAATATGAAAGTTACCTTCAAGGTCCTTATTTAGGCCAACGAACAAGTATGGATACTTGCCCTTCATGTCTGCTTCTACTTCCCATGTAGCTTCTTCCACGAATTGGTTCCTCCACAGCACCTTCACCGAAGCAATCTCCTTGGTCCTCAATTTATGAACTTGTCGATCAAATATTTTTACCGGAACCTCTTCATAAGACAAGTTGTCCTTAACCCCAACACTTTCAACTAGGACAACTAATGAGGGATCTCCCAAGCACTTCTTAAGCATGGAGGAACCTCTTCATAAGACAAGTTGTCCTTAACCCCAACACTTTCAACTGGGACAACTAATGAGGGATCTCCCAAGCACTTCTTAAGCATGGAGATGTGAAATACTGGATGTATAGCACTCAACTCCGCTGGTTGCTCTAGTTCGTAAGCAATACTGCCCACTCTTCTCAGAATCTGGTAAGGGCCAATATATCGTGGGCTGAGCTTCCTCTTCTTCCCGAATCTCATAACTCCCTTCATTGGAGATACCTTCAAGTATACCCAATCGCCTACCTCAAACTCCAAGTCTCTTCTTCTAACATTTGTGTAAGACTTTTGTCTGCTCTGAGCTATCTTAAGCCTCTCCTGAATAACCTTTACTTTTTCCATAGCCTGATGGACTAGATCAGGTCCTATTAGTTCTGCCTCACCAACTTCAAACCATCCTATGGGTGATCTACACCTTCTCCGATAAAGAGATTCCTATGGTGTCATCTGTATGTTGGCCTGAAAATTATTATTATAAGAGAACTCAATCAAAGGTAAATGATTATCCTAATTACCTTTAAAGTCTATCATGCAAGATCTCAACATATCTTCTAAGGTTTGTATAGTTCGTTCTACTTGCCCGTCTGTCTGTGGACGAAAGGTTGTGCTATGATTCACCTTCGTACCAAGCCCCTTCTAAAAGGATTCCAAAATTGTGCTGTAAACTGAGCTCCTTTGTATGAAATAATGGATATAGGGACCCCGTGAAGCCTAACAATCTCCTTAAGATAAAGTCTGGCATAGTCCTCAGCTGTATCAGTCGTCTTGACAAGTAGAAAGTGAGCTGACTTGGTCATTTTATCATAGTCTTTCAGCAGCTCCAACCATCTCATCTATCTCAAATTCAACTCCTTCTGGCCAAACACATACTGCAAACTCTTGTGGTCTGTGAATACATCCACGTGTCCACCATAAAGATAGTGTCTCCAGATCTTCAAAGGAAACACCGCCACAGCCAGCTCAAGATCATGAATTGCATAATTTTTCTCATAAATCTTAAGTTGTCTGGAGGCATATGCTATCACCTTGCCTCTCTGTATTAATACACAGCCCAAGCCAACTCTGGAAGCATCACAATAAACCACGAAATCATCAACTCTATCTACTAGGTATAAGACTGGGGCTGTAGTCAGCCTAGTCTTTAGCTCTTGAAAGGTCTTCTCACAAGCTTCTGACCATTTGAACTTGGTCTTCTTCTGAGTCAGCTTGGTCAAGGGAGCTGAAATAGAG
Organism: Solanum clarkiae; assembly: GCA_011800125.2. Classification (NCBI taxonomy): domain Eukaryota; kingdom Viridiplantae; phylum Streptophyta; class Magnoliopsida; order Solanales; family Solanaceae; genus Solanum; species Solanum clarkiae. The sequence continues at coordinate 5,906 of JAABOM020090488.1, read as the reverse complement.
GAAAACCCCTCTATAAATTGTTTGTAGTACCCCACCAAGCCTAAGAAACTCCTTATCTCTATGGGATTTGTGGGCCTTGGCCAATTCTTCACTGCCTCAATCTTTTGGGAATCAACCTGAATACCCTCACCAGACACAATATGCCCTAGAAATGCCATAAATTCTAACCAGAACTCACACTTAGAAAACTTGGCATATAGCTGCTGATCCTTAAGGGTCTGAAGGATAATTCTGAGATGGTCTGCATGCTTCTCCTTACTACAGGAGTAGAAAGGATATCATCTATGAACACAATAATGAACATGTTTAGGTACGGCCTCAATACCTGTTCATAAGGTCCATGAAAGTTGTTGGTGCATTTGTTAGCTTGAAGGACATGACTAAAAACTCATAATGACCATATAGTCTTAGGAATATCTTTTTATCTAACTTTAAGCTGAAGATACCCAGACCTAAAATCTATCATGGAAAAACAGATAGCACCCTGGAGTTGGTCAAATAAGTCATCAATACTGGGAAGAGGATACTTGTTCTTAATGGTGACCTTGTTCAGCTGACGGTAATCTATGCACATCTGAAGAGAACCATCTTTTTTATGTATGAAAAGAACTGGAGCACCCCAAGGTGAAATACTTGGTCTAGTGAAACCTTTATCTAAGAGATCTTTTACCTGCAACTTTAACTCTTTTAGCTCTGAAGGAGAGATGCGGTAGGGAGGGATGGAGATAGGTTAAACATCTAGGAGAGTGTCTATCCTAAAGTTTATCTCCCTATCAGGAGGGACTCCGGGAAGATCCTCAGGAAAGACTTCTGGGAACTCATTGACAACTGGGACAGACTGAAGAGATGGTGCTTCGGCACGAGAATCTTGAACTCTGACTAGGTGCTATATACACCCCTTGGAGATTAACTTTCTAGCTTTGAGATAAGAGACAAACTGACTTTTAGGAACGACTGAGCTACCTGTCCACTCTAAGACTATTCCTTAAGGAACTAAAACATGGCTAGTCTGGTTCTGCAATCTACAAAGGCATACCCAGCATAAAGCCAATCCATGTCTAGGATGACATCAAACTCTACCATATCTAACTCCACCAAATCAACTACAATAGTCTTATGATGAATAGAGACAAGACAACCCCTATAAATTCTTTGGGATAAAATAGACTCTCCCGTAGGAGTAGAAACACTGAAAGGCTCAAGTAAGAATTTTGGACTGAACCCAAACTTAACAGCTACACACGGGGTTACAAATGATAGTGGCTCTTGGGTCTAGTAATGCATAGACATCATGAATAAAGATTTTGAGCATACCCGTAACCACATCTAGTGAGTCCTCCTTCTCCTATCTTGTGCACATGGCATACAAGCAGTTTGTGTCCCCACTTGTCCTTGCTATAGTACCTCTGTGAGGTGGCTTACCCTGTGCTGCTGAAGAGACCGTTTGTGATCTGGTATCTCTCATATTCTGCTTCCCCATATGACAATCCTTCAAGAAATTTCCCACCTGACCACATTTGAAACAGCTATTTGTTCCCAGAAGGCACACTTTGGGGTGAGACTTACCACACTTACTACAAGTAGGATAGCTGTTTGATGGAGTAATGTTACCCTGTGACTGGCTGCCTGGGAACCTGCGGTGCTGTGATCTCTGCTCATTCCTGACTCTTGGTGCAGGTTCACTAGCAGATGAAGGTACTGGTCCGGCTGTCTAAAGCTCAAAGGATGAGTGATCTCCACCTGCAGTCCCCCTCTTGGCTGTCTCCTGGCCGATGTCTTGGCCATCTTACTCTTGAAATCCTCCTGATCCTGCATCTTTTCCTTCTCCACCTACTACACGTACGCCATTGACCGAGCTATATCCATATGTCCAATTAACATCGCATTCCTACCCTCTCTCTTAGTCATTCGAGAGAGCCCAGATACGAAGAGATCCATCCTAGTCCTCATATCTGCCACCATTACTGGAGCGTAACGGGACAGCTGAGTAAACTTGAGGTTGTACTCCCTTACACTTATATTCTCCTGCTTCAAGTTCAGAAACTCTCTTACCTTGGCCTGCCTCATCTCTCTGGGAAAGTATTGTCCCAGAAAGACCTCCTTAAACACTGCCCAAGTAATTTCTAGCGCCCCTTTTGCCTTACTCCATTTCCACTGGTCAAACCAGAGTCTAGCTACCCCTTTGAGCTGGTAGGCGGCCAACTCAACCCGCTCAATAACAGCTATCCGCATCACCTGGAACACCTTCTAAAACTCTTCAATGAAGTTCTTAGGATCCTCTTTCACATTGGACCCCGTGAACTCTAGTGGATTCATCCTCAGGAACTTACGAACTCTGGCGGTATCTGTCCCATCATCCCTGCCATCTCCCTAGTGACCTCCCTGGTTTGTGACTGCCTGAGCCAAAGTCTGAATGGCCTCGCTAATCTCAGCGTTAGAAATATCTGCCTGTTGTGGTTGCTTCACAAGCCCAGCTGGGCCTCTGGGTTCCTCAGGAATTCTACATTCCTTCTAGTTGGGCGTCCTCTGCCCCTGACTGGTCTGTTAGCTCTACAGGGAGCCATAATTAGAAAAACATGGCGTGAACGCAAGAGTTATAAGGGATTTCACATAGATATACTTTGAAGCACGAGACAAGGAATAACAAGAAAAGGATGTCACTTCCTAATGTCCTGCAGCCTCCCTATTATAGATGTGGCGCGCTTCACACCAATAATACAGACTCTACTAGACACGATTCCATAGATTCCCTAGAACACTTGAACTTTGTGCTATTATACCAAGTTTGTCACACCCCGAGCCTACACCCTGGGCATGGCCGGCACTCGAAAACCATTTATGGTCCCAAGTAAATCACTTGGCCAGGCTACTTACTCAATGGAAGACTTAATAATGATAGAAAAGGTCATAAAAGCAATAAGATAAGCTAAACTGTCTGCATAACTAAATAAGAAAGCATTTAAAGCAATGTCTGAATAACTGAAAACTGAAATACTAATCATACGGTGTATAGAACCTCTACTAAATTGTCTGAAAGGTCCATTTGAGACAGGCCCCAAGTAGCCAGAACCGAAATAAAACTGAAATGACATAACATGATATGAGCTAAAGAGCCTCAGACTCAAAAGAGGTCTCACTACTGTCTGGAAGCCAGCAAGTTCTCAACGGAGCAGCTGCTGAGGAACTCGATCACCTGCGTCTACATCATAAAATGATGCAGGTCATAAGGACGTCAGTACGTGAAATGTATGGTATGTAAGATTACCAAAACATTTAAACCAGAATACCATAATATATCATGAAAAAACATAATCATAATCAAAATCATAAATGAGTTAACCATAAGCATAAGGCTAGTAGGCTGAAAATAACATGCAAAACAACAATATGCCGAAAGTAGTAATAAAATATTAATTTTCTTAGCTTGGGGAGTTTCTTTAACCGACAACCACCACTATGAGCTTCGTGGTGATACAGCGTCTTGTCTATGCTGCCAGAGCCGTCTCGTACTTTGCTGGGGTAGGGGACGAATAACTAGGGGAATAGATCCATCCCAAAACTAGGTCATCTCAGTGGCTAATGAGGAAGGTATTGTTATATGATCCTATCCTATGCTAGCTATATAGTTTATGAGTTCGAGTAATTTATTCTACTCTCACCCATATCGGTGCTCAATACTACTCCCAAAATACTTATGTAGCTTACACTTAAATGATCATAAGTTCTTAAAATCTGGGTTTTTCTTGGGGACTTAGCCTAGCTTACTACTTAGCTTTCTCAATTAAAATCTTTAATATTACTGAACTAGTATCTTTCATGTACTTTCAGACATACTAGATTTCTCAACTAGAGTATCAAGAAATCTTCAAAAAAATCATTCTTAAAATATATGATATGCTCATCTAAGATGCAAGAATAACTCATCTCATCTAAGATGCAAGAATAATTCAGAAAAGACATTCTTTAACTAGTCTTGAACTATAATCTTTACGGGTGTTCATGAACCCCACGTGAATTCACAGAAAATCATATATACTTTAAAATATTGAAACCAATACATTAATAACAGTTAAAGAATCAAGAATCAACATCATTCAATCAAGAATATATGCATATGTAGGCAAATCTACTAAACTTTATAGCGTTTTCATGAAATTACTCTAAATGAAGACTTGGGACTTTCGGAAGGAAAACTAAGTCATACTTTTCTAAAATATTCTAAAAATAATGGATTTAGAGTGGCCTTACATACCTTGGAATGAGTTTCTTGGAAAGGCTGCAAGAATCGCTAAGCCCTACTACCGAATCTTGAAGTCCTGAGCGTAAGTTCTTGGAAGGGTTTGATTACTTGAACATATGAATGAAAATAATACGTTTCTGAACTCAATTCGTATTAAAAATCGACTTAGTTTAGGATATGGGACTTGGAAAAAGTCGAATTTATCCCTCCCTTTTAAGAAAATGAAATTGCCCCATCTACTACACTAGTGCGTGACGCGCACTAGTGTGTTTTAGCACATTTTCGTGAATTTTTGACTTTATGGGATTTCTGGGAAAAATTTTAAGTGTGGTTTTGCGTCCACTCCGCGTTGCGGAAGGGGCGCAGAAACCCCACTGTTTTGAGCTCACTTGGACAAAAATAATTTGCATTATTTCGAGTTTTTATTGAGTAGAGACCATTTATCGACTCGATTTCTCGCACTGATCGCAAATTCGATTTCGGATTTGGAAACGAAGCAAGGGAAGACATGTTAAAGGTTAAGTCTAGAGATATTTTCATCATTTCATGTGGGTGTTACAATGGAACAAACTCAACCACTTGAAGCATAAGATTAATTTTTACGCTTCAGGTGTTGAGTTTATTCCATGGGATATCTTTTACGCTGCCTTTATCATTTTGATGTTTTCTGGAACGATGATGATCCTCTAACATTCCCCCCCCCCCCTCCGCAATCTATCATTTTTATCTGTTAGTTTTCTATTTATTAAAATAAAGAAATAAAATGAACACAAAAAGTCAAGTGTTAATATGTTTGTTTTATTTTTTACGCGTTCAATTTATGCCTGATTTTCCATGGAGATGAGAATACTACCATCAGGTCTCAACTCTATCATTAAAATCTTCTGTGGTCCAGCCATCAATTTATGAATTTGAAACATGATTTGATTCTCTTATCCTCTATATTGTTGCATCAATGGGGAATGATAAGAGACAATTCTTTGCAAAACAAATTGCTTAATATTCTTGAAATTTAAGTCCCGTTCTTGAGACATCAGGAGCCTATCTAGTCTTGTTGCTATGGAGTTTTTATCCCGTCTTCTCCAAACGAAATCTCCCTTGCTAAATCTAAATCCATTAATTCTATGTCTTCAAGGACTCTGATAATTTTGTCATTGATATGTTGATTCTGTTGTAGTCGAACTTTTATACTTCACAGTGTTGAAATCCCCACAGAGGACCCCCCCCAAAGGCCCGTGAATAGACCTCTGGATTCTCATTGTTCCCACAAGATTTCTTCCTTTTTGCTCTATCATTTATGGCATAAACACCTGTTAGGTGTTATTTAAGATCTAGATTCTTCCTAGAGAAACAACAAGAAAGAATATGCTACCACACTACTTACTTTTCCATCCTATATTCTTTTATCTTGCATAGATACTATGCCTCCCTCGTAGCCCCACTGATTTCTAGTTGCACGCAATCTTCCCACCAACTACTCCAAACTTCTTTGACTATATTTGCAATCTCCCTCTCAATTTTTGTCTTTTGAAACATACCCATCTGTTCTTCAAGTTTTTATTATGTTTTTGATAGCAATCAAGTTGCTCCTAATCATAATGTGTTTCTTTTTATGTGGGTTTATTTGCTTTTCTTAATTGTTTATTTGCTTTCCTTAATTGTTTAT
>JAABOM020090457.1:0-28826 GCA_011800125.2 Solanum clarkiae | reverse complement strand
ATTTACATTGACTTTTTTCATATTATTTCGCTCTTGAATTGCATGATATTGAACTAGTACCACATACCCACTAAGTGTTTGATAAAACGTCTTGACAAAAATTCTCAAGCTATTGATGATCTACTACATGGTTTATAAGTCAAGTGACTTTATGATGATAAAGGAATTGTATGTATGCATTGAATTCATGAAAAGTATCTATAATATTGCAATTTGACCACACCTTGTTGGGGATGACATGCCCAATCACCTTGTTGAGGGGGTGACTTACCTCGACCACCTTGTTGGGGGGTGACATGCCCATACCACCACCATATTGATGGGTGATTACCTCGATCATATTTTTAGAGGTGACATGTCGACAATACCATGTTGAGGGGTAGATACCTCAACCAGCTTATTGTGGGGTGACATGCCCATTCTACCATGTAAAGGGTAGATACCTTGATCACCTTGTTAGAGGTGGCATGCCAATTCCACCATGTTGAGGGGTGGATACCTCAATCACTTTCAAGTGGGTGACATGCCTTGGATTTCAAGTAATAGTTTTCTTAATCTATGTTGGTTATGGTCTCTTCCCACACATGTAATCTGTATTTGGAATTTATATGATTTACAAGCATGTTTTACTTCAATCATTGATCATACATGTCTTATAGATATTATACTTATCTATTGCTTATAATTATGCATTTTGGCTACATTGGCTTATGTCTTTAGCATTGCGTCCTACATACTTAGTACATTCAAACGTACTAACGCATACTCTATGTCTACATAATGTTACCATATAGGAACCAGAGCACCTCACAGCATTTCACAAGATAAGCTTTGGTGAGTCCTCAAGTCTAGAGACATAAGTTATGCTACTCTTACTATTTGATGTCTTTTTATGTTGAACACTTGATACTATGAAGGTGAGCCTGAAAAGTATCTTGGCCCTCGCTTTGATCTATCTTAGAGAAGTTGTTAGATAATTGATGTATTTATCCTATGAGTTTGACTCTTGAATGTTTTATGGGTATCAAAGACTTCCCTTAGTCCTATTTTCCTTATTTATATCTCTTATTGTTGTTATCTTTGCCGTGTCACGTTAAGGTCTTACGCTTAAGTCATGAAAAACTTGGTATCAGAGCACTAGGTTATAAATGGTCCTCGAAATCTAACACACCATATTGATTAGAGTTTAATTCATAGTTGTAAAACACACTACAACTATGACTGGGAGGCTATGAAGAATTTTAGGAAATGTTTCACTTATTCATGGTCTATATCGTGCTTTAGGTGTGAGTATATGGCTTTTCCCCTAACGAATGCTCTTAGTTATTCTAGATTATGTCGATTCCACGGGGGAGACTAAGGGGAGCCCGTACACCCAAGGGGCAACCGGCCCCTTCTGCTCCTAAAAGTGGAGGGGTAGACCAAGATGAATTTCAGGATGCTATTACAATGTTGGCTCATCCTATGACCAATAAGATTCACTAAGTAGTCAAGCCCCTCACGCTGCCACAGTGGGATTTCACTAGAATGGACCTACCGGAGTTCCATGGAACCCGGATGGATGAGTATCCCCAAGAGTTCATTGATGAGGTGTACAAAGTCCTTTCTATTACAGGGGTTGATTCGTAGGAAAAGGTGGAGTTGGCGGCTTACCAACAAAAAGGGGTGGCTCAAATTTGGTTTACATAATGGAAGTTGGAGAGGAGACGTGATGATGCTATTCCTTAAGAGGAGTTCAAGGCTGCAATCCTCAACTGGTTCTTTCCTATCGAGCTAAGGGAGACTAAAATGATGGAGTGTCACAACCCAAGCCTAAGGCCTAGACTTGACACGGCGAATAGGAACTCGAAGAGATCCCAAATAAGCCTCTTAGCATATGATTCACGCATCCTTAGTCACGGAAAAAAATAAACAGCAACAAGAGATATAAATAAGGAAAGTGAGACTAATGGAAGTTATGATATTTAGAAAGCATAATAGAGTCAAAGTTCAAAGCATAAGTACATCAATTGTTCCAACAACATATCTAACATATATTGGAGCGAGGGCCAAGACACTTTCCGGGCTCACCTCATAGTATCAAGTGTTCAACATAAAGAGACATCAAATAGTAAGAGTGGCATAGCTAGTGTCTCCAGACTTGAGTACTCACCAAAGTTTATCTTCCGAAATGCCAAAACTAGCCACGTGAAGGATGACCAAAAGGGGCTTCGGTTCCTACATGGTAACATCATGTAGGCATAAAGTATGCATTAGCAAATTTGTATATACTAAGTATGTAGCATGCAATGCAACTAGACATAAGCCAACATAGTAAAAATACATATCATAAGCAATGGATAGGTATAATATTAATATGGCATGCATGACCAATTCTTGAGGTAAAATATGCTTGTAAATCATATAACTTGCAAATACAAATTATATGTGTGGGAAGAGATCATAATAATAGACCAAGCAACTACTACTTTGAATTCTTAGCATGTCACCCCCTCGGTGAGGTGTTCGATGTATCTACCCCTCAACATGGTAGTATGGCCATATCAACCCCTAACAAGGTAGTTGAGGTATCTATCCCTCAACATGGCAGTATGGGCATCTCGCCCCCCCCCCAACAAGGTGGTTGAGGTATCTACCCCTCAATATGTTAGTATGAGCATGTCACCCCCTAATAAGGTGGTCGAGGTATCTATCCCTCAACATGGTAGTATGGGCATGTACCCCACCCCCCAATAATGTGTGGTCAACTTGCCACACTATAGATAAATGTCATAAATTCAAAGCATATATATAATCCCTTAATCATCATAAATTCACTTGACTTATAAACCATGTAGTAGTTCATCAATAACTTGAGAATCCTTGTCAAGACAATTTATCAAACACTTGGTGCGTGTGTAATGCTAGTTTAAAATCTTATAATTCAAAGTAATATAAGAAAACTCAATGTTAATCAACCCACCAGCACATTGTAAAGTGCTCATGTAGGATACCTTGAAATTGTTCATCTAATCTCATAGTAGACCATAGTTTCGTAGCTCAAAACATACATAGTCTTACTAGATAAAACCAATTCATTGTATAATCTTGAAATACATAAATATGCATATTCAATCAACATTTCACAAAACCCCAACATAGTTTATAATAAAAATTCATAATAATACATACCCATTAAGGATACAATTTGTAACATGCAATCTTCGTAAAAAGAAGAATTGGGATCCATGGGTTAAAGGATCCAATGGATGAAACTCACATACCTAAACCTTGGGTTTTCATGATGTAGACTTGAAGGAAACTTGAAGCTTGAATGGAGCTCTTGAGATCCAGAATTAAGCTTGGGACACTTGAATTTAGATGAAATATTTGGTTAAGTCTTTAAGAGGGTTTTGAACATGACTTGAGTGATATAACGTTGAAAAATGGCCAAGTATAGGCTTTTTCACGCAGAAGTGGGTATGGGGCCATGAACACAAGGTTCTTGGGCCGAAATAAAAAACTAAGGAAAAATTATACTCGTCCATATTTGATCCACAATGCGGACCTAATGTAGAGGACAAATTAACACTTATCCGCGCCCTAGGAGCGTCACAGCCTGGGCACGGACAGCCATTGTTTTGTGAAAATTTATGAAAATTATTTTTTGCTACGGGTCCTCTAAAATTAGGTTATACTCATTTCCCATCAAATTTTTCCCCCCATTAAGAATATGAAGTTGGATTTTTGACATCTTGCATGGATTTTGAGATATAAAGAGAATACGATTATGGGCATTTTCGAAACATATTTTTGGGTCTCTTTTGGTGAGTTTCATGGAGTTTATGAACCTTAAGAAAGGTTTATGAGTGTGAGGAAGTATGCCCTCAAGTTCAACAACTCTTGAAGTATGCCCCACAATTGGTTGTTGAGCCGAGATCAAGTATAAACAAATTTGTATTGGGTGTGTCCGACTTGGTTAATAAGGAGTGTCGTACTTCCATGCTAATAGGTGATATGGATTTATCCTTCCTAATGACTTATGCTAAATAATTAGAGGGGGGAAAGCTTAGAAAGAGAAGAAGTGGTGATTCCAAGAGGGCTCGTTTTGGAGGTGGATCCTAAAATTCCAAGGGTGGCCAATTTTCTCAAGGCCACATGTTCCAAGGCCAAGGGTCTTCTAATTCTCCTAATAGGAGATTTTCTAATGAAAATTCAAGATTCCAAGGTGGTGGTGGTGTGGTGCATAATCCTATATTCCAAAGATGTGGTAGGAACCATAATGGCCCATGTATGAGAAACTCAAATGCTAGCTTTGGCTATTGTGAAGTGGGTCATAAGGTAATTGATTTTACTCATTCTCAAAACAAAGGTAGAGATGGTCATCCATAAGGCCACGCGCAAATGCGTGTCAAAGGGGAAGAGGATGCTAACAAAGGGGTGCTCCAAGGCAAAATAAATTCTATGCTCTTCAAGGGAGACAAGGGGTAGATGAGGTGCTCGATGTCGTCACCAGTATATTAAAGGTTTTTTATTTTCAATGTGTATGTTTTAATAGACCCGGGTGCCACTCTTTCTTTTATTGCACCTTTTGTTGCCAAAAAGCTTCATGTTAAGTGTCAACCCCCGTTGATGAGTCCATTGTTGCTAGAAGAGTCTATAGCAATTACCCTATGTTTATCTTGTATAAAATCTTACCTTGTGATCTTGTTGAAATAGATATGATGGATATTAATGTCATTCTTGAGATGGAGTAGTTGCATACATATTATGCTTCTATTGATTGTAGAACCCGTAGGGTTAAATCCGATTCCTTAATGAGCCCATTCTTGAGCAGGAAAGTTATGATGTGGTGGTCAATGGTAGAATCATTTCTTGCCTTAAAGCCAAAAAGTTGATTTCTAAGGGTTGTCTCTATCATCTTATGAGGGTTAGGGATATTTAGTTCAAAGTCCTTCCTATTGAGTCAGTTCCGGTAGATAATGAGTTTCTTGATGTATTTCCTGATGAGCTCCCAAGTGTTCATCCTGAAAGGAAAATAGATTTCGGTATAGACCTCCTTACCGATGCTCAACCCATTTCTATTACCCTATATTGTATGTCCCCGGCGGGGTTGAAGGTATTGGAGGAGCAATTGAGGGATTTGTTGGAGAATGGTTTTACAAGGCCTAGTAAGTCACCTTGGGGTTCAATGGTGTTATTTGTGGAGAAGAAGGATAGTTCTCCTAGAATGTGCATTGATTACCAACAACTTAATAGAGTCACCATAAAGGACATGTACTTTCTACCAAGGATTGATGACCTTTTTAATCAACTTCAAGGTGCTAGTCACTTCTCTAAGATTTATCTTTGGTCTGAGTATCATCAAGTGAAAGTGAGGGAGTGCGACACTCCCAAGATGACTTCTCGAACTAGGTATGGACACTTTGAGTTTGTAGTTATGCCCTTTGGGTTGAGTACTGCACCGAGTATATTTATAGATCTTATGATAGTGTGTTTAAACTCTACCTTGACTTGTTTGAGGTGGTTTTTTTTGATGATATGTTGATCTATTCCAATAGAGAGGAGGAGCATGTGGATTACTTGAGAGTGGTGTTGCAAATCTTGAGGGAGGAGAGGCTATATGATAAATTTGAAAAATATGAGTTCTGGTTGAAAAAGGTTGCTTTTATGGGGCATATAGTGTCAGGTGATGGAATTAAGGTGGATCATAAGAAAACGAAGGTGATTAGAAATTGGCCCTAGACATTTGATTCCATCGTACATTAGAAGTTTCTTGGGTTTGGCGGGTTATTATCGAAGGTTAGTGAAAGGCTTCTCTCCTATTGCTTCTCCTATTACTAAATTGACACAAAGAAAGGCAAAATTTGTGTGGACCGATGAATATGAAAAGTGAGTATAAACTTTGAAAGATAAACTTGTCTCCGCTCCTATCTTGTCACTACCAGAATGGTTAGAAGGATTTATTGTATATTGTGATGCCTCAAGAATTTGTTTGGGGTGTGATTTGATGGAAAGAGATAAGGTGATAGCATATGCCTCTAGACAACTTAATGTGCCCGAGAGGAATTGTCCCACCCATGATCTTGAATTGGTAGCTATGGTATTTACTTTCAAAATTTGGCATCACTACTTGTATGGTGTCCACTTTGGTATGTTCACCGACCACAAGAGTCTCCAATCTGTGTTTACGCAAAAATATCTTAACTTAAGACAAAGAAGGTGGTTAAAGCTTCTTAAAGATTATGATGAGAGCATGCATTATCACCCCAGCAAAGCTAATGTTATCGCTGATGCTCTAAGTAGGGTGTCTATGGGTAGTCTAGCTCATGTTGTTGATGGTGGCAGAGAGATAGCTAGAGAAGTTCACCGGTTAGCTAAATTGGGGGTGGGGTTTGATAAAGTTGATAATGGTGGTGTCGTAGTGGTTGATGGCTCTAAATCTACCTTGATTGAGGAGGTAAAGGAAAAATAAGATCTTGACCCCGTCTTGCTAGAGTTAAAGACCTTAGTGAGAGATGGTAAAGTGGAGGTTTTCTACCAAGGGGAAGATCGTGCCCTTCGATACCAAGGTAGATTATTTGTGCCAAATGTGGATTATTTGAAAGAATTGATCTTGAAGAAGGCCCATAATTCATACTATTCGATTCACCCCATTCTACAAAGATGTATAAGGATTAAAGGGAAGTGTATTAGTGAGGCGGTATGAAGAGAGACATTGCCAAGTTCATATTCGGATGTAATAATTGCCAACAAGTGAAAGTCGAACATCAAAGGTCGAGTAGCCTAGCCCAAGACATAGAGATTTTTACTTAGAAGAGGGAGAAGATCAACATGGATTTTGTGGCTGGGTTGCCTAAGACTAGGAGACATTTTGACTCTATTTGGGTTGTTGTGGATAGAATGACAAAGTCGGCTCACTTCCTATCGGTCAAAACTACCTATGGTTCCGAAGACTATGCCAAGTTATACATACATGAGTTGGTTAGATTGCATGGGGGCACATTTCTATCATTTTAGATCATGGTGCTCAAATTTACTTCTTACTTTTGGAGGTCTTTCCAAAGAGGTCTTGGTACCAAGGCTAAGCTTAGCACAACCTTTCATCTTCAGATGGTCAAGCCGAGCGGACTATCCAAACTCTTGAAGATATGCTTAGGGCTTGTGTTTCAGAGTTTAAGGGTAGTTGGATTGAACAGCTTCCTCTCATGAATAGCTACTACTCAAGCATTGGTATGGCTCATTTTGAAACTCTTTATGGTAGGCGTTGTATATCCGTAGTTAGGTGGTTTCAAGTAGGGGAAATGGCTTTGCTAGGTCTAGATTTGGTCATGGAAGCCTTGGAGAAGGTGCAGTTGATAAGGGAGAGATTGAAAACATCCCAAGTAGACAAAAGTCCTACTCTGATGTTAGGAGAAGAGATCTTGAGTTTAAGGTTGGTGATTGGGTTTACTTGAAAGTCTCACCAGTGAAGTGTATGGTTCGATTTGGCAAGAACAGAAAAATGATCCCAAGGTTCGTGGGTCCTTATAAAGTTTTGAGGAGAGTGGGTAAGGTTGCTTACACGTTGGAGTTGCCTATGGAGATAGATATGGTTCATTCGATCATCCATATGTCCATGTTGAGAAAGTGTGTGGGTGACCTAAGTGCTATAGTGCCCTTGAATGTTTTGGGTGTTGTGGAAGATAATTTGACCTATGAAGAGGTCCTAGTGGAGATTTTGGATAGACAAGTGAAAAGGTTAAGAAACAAAGATGTAGCTTCCATCACGGTCCTTTGTAGGAACCAACAAGTTGAAAGTGCCACATGGGAAGCTGAGGCGAACATGAGAAAATGTTATCCATATCTCTTCCATCTATTCAAGCCGAAGATAGTAATTTATGTCCCAAGTTTTAACCCTTATAAAATTTTGTATGCATTTATGTTTATGTTGATGTGTTTATGGTAAGTTTTGACGTTCATGTTGAGATTTTTTAAAATGGTGTTTAAGTGCATTTGTTGTACTCATTTTAGGTTGAAATCTTCACGATTACTTCTCTTATGTAAGTTTCTTTGACATTTAGGGACGAATGTTTCCAAGGGAGAGATAATGAAACGCCCCAAAAATGTGCTTCAAAAATACCCATAATCATAATTTCCATATGTATAAAAATCCGCACGTGATGTCTAAAATCCGACTTCATATTCTTAATCAGAGGATAAAATTGAGTGGGTAATGGGTCCGCGTTATGGAACAGACACAAAACAACGTTGATTTTTCCTTAATTTCTTATTTTGGCCCAAGGGCATTGGGGTCATAACCTCATGCCCTAGTTATGTGTTAAAACACCTATATTTACCCATTTTTCAATTCTATATCATTCAAGACCCTCTCAAAACCCTCTCCAAGACTTATCCAAATATCTCATTCAAATTTCAATGATTTCAAGCCTAACTTTGGAACTCAATGATTCTCTTCAAGCTCCATGTTCTCTACAAGGTCATATTAAGAAAACCCAAGTTTGAGATATGTGGGTTTCATCAATTGGGTCCTTTCACCCATGGAGCCCAATCTCCCCCTCAATGAGAATTACGTGTTTTCATATTGTATCATCTATTGACAAGGATTCTTAAGCTATTGATGATCTACTACATGGTTTATCAGTCAAGTTACTTTATGATGATTGAGGGATTGTACGTATGTATTGAATTCATAGAAAGTATCTATAGTATTAAAAGTTGACCACACCTTGTTGGGGGGGTTACATGCCCATACCACCATGTTGTGGGGTGTATACCTAGACCACCTTGTTGGGGGTGACATTCCCATACTACCATGTTAAGGGGTAGGTACCTCGACCACCTTGTTGGGGATGACATGATCATACTACCAGGTTGAAGGTAGATACCTCGACCACCTTGTTGGGGGGTGACATGCTCATACCACCGTGTTGAGGGGTGAATACCTCAATCACTTTCCCGGGGAGTGATATGCCTTGGTTTCCAAGTATTAGTTTGCTTGGTCTATGTTGGTTATGGTCTTCTCCCACACATTTAATCTATATTTGCAAGTTATATGATTTACAAGCATGTTTTACTACAAGCATTGATTATGCATGCCATATTGATATTATACTTATCAATTGCTTATAATTATACAGTTATGCTATAAAAGCTTATGTCTTGTTGCATTGCATCCTACATATTTAGTACTTTCAAATGTAATAACGCATATTCTATGCCTACATGATGTTACAATGTAGGAACCGGAGCACCTCTCAGTCATCCTCCATGTGGCTAGTTTTGGCATTTCGGTAGGTAGATAATCTTTGGTGAGTCCTCAAGTACGGGGACACTAGTTATGCTATTCTTACTATTTGATGTCTCTTTATGCTGAACACCGGATAATATTAGGGTGAGCCCGGAAAGTGTCTTGGCCCACGGTCTGATTTGTGTTAGAGGTGTTGTTGGATAATTGATATACTTATGCTATGAGTTTGACTCTTAAATGTTTTATGAGTATGAAAGACTTCCCTTAATCCTATTTTATGGGAGGTTACATGCCCATACCACCATGTTGTGGGGTGTATACCTGGACTACCTTATTGGGGGTGACATTCCCATAATACTATGTTGAGGAGTAGGTACCTCGACCACCTTGTTGGGGGGTGACATGACAATACTACCAGGTTGAGGGTAGATACCTCGACCACCTTGTTGGGGGATGACATGATCATACCACCATGTTGAGGGGTGAATACCTTAATCACTTTCCCGGGGGATGATATGCCTTGGTTCCCAAGTATTAGTTTGCTTGGTCTATGTTTGTTATGATGTTTTCCCACACATTTAATCTATATTTGCAAGTTATATAATTTACAAGCATGTTTTACTACAAGCATTGATTATGCATGCCATATTGATATTATACTTATTAATTTCTTATAATTGTACAGTTAGGCTATAAAGGCTTATGTCTTGTTGCATTGCATCCTATATATTTAGTACTTTCAAATGTAATAACGCATATTCTATGCCTACATGATGTTACAATGTAGGAAACGGAGCACCTCTCGGTCATCCTCCATGAGGATAGTTTTGGCATTCGGTTGGTAGATAATGTTTGGTGAGTCCTCAAGTCCGGGGACACTAGTTATGCTATTCTTACTATTTGATGTCTCTTTATGTTGAACACTTGATAATATTAGGGTGAGCCCAGAAAGTGTCTTGGCCCCCGCTCTGATCTATGTTAGAGGTGTTGTTGGATAATTGATGTACTTATGCTATGAGTTTGACTCTTGAATGTTTTATGAGTATGAAAGACTTCCCTTAATCCTGTTTACCTTATTTATATCTCTTGTTGTTACTAGCTTGCTTCCACGACCGAGGATGTGCGATTAATACGTAAAGAGGCTTGTTTAGGGTTCCTCTGGTTCCCCATTCACCGTGTCACATCTAGGCCCTACATGTGACACGTCAAACGGGAACCTGATGGGACCCCAAAAAAGCCTCTTAGCATATCATTCACACATCCTCGGTCGTGAAAGCTGAATAAACAACAAAATGAGATATAAATAAAGCAAGCAGGACTAAGGGAAGTCTTGATATTTATAAAGTATAAAATAGTCAAAGCTCAAAGCATAAGTACATTAATTGTTCCTAAAACATGTATAACATATAGTGGAGCGGGGGCCAAGACATTTTTCAGGCTTATCCTCATAGTATGAAGTTTTATACATAAAGAGACATCAAATAGTAAGAGTAGCATAGCTTATGTCCCCAGACTTATGGACTCACCAAAGCTTATCTTCCAAAGTACTGAACTAGCCACATGAAGGATGACCAAAAGGTGCTCCGGTTCCTACATGGTAACATATTGTAGGCGTAGAGTATGCATTAGGACGTTTGGATGTACTATATATGTAGGATGCAATGCAACAAGACATAAGCCAATATAATCAAAATGTATAATCATAAGCAATGGATAAGTATAATATCAATATGGTATACTTGATCAATGCTTGAAGTAAAACATGCTTATAAATTATATAACTTGTAGAGATCATAATACATGTGTGGGAAGAGACCATAATCATAGACAAATTAAGCTATTACTTTTAATCCAAGGCATGTTACCCTCTTGGAAGGTTATTGAGCTATCTACCCATCAATATGGTAGTATCGGCATGTCACCTCCCAACAAGGTGGTCAAGGTATCTACCCCTCAACTTGCTAGTATGGGCATGTCACATCCAATAAGGTGGTCAAGGTACCTACCCCTCTGCATGGTAGTATGGGCATGTTACCCCCCAATAAAATGAAGCCAAGGTATCTGCCACTCAACGTAGTATGATGGGCATGTCACCCCCTAACAAGGTGGTCGAGACATGTCACCCCCTTAACAAGGTGATTGGACATGTCAACCCCCAATAAGGTGTGATCAATTGCAACACTATAGATACTTGTCATGAATTCAATACATACATTCAATCCCTTAATCATCTCGAGGTCACATGACTTATACCATGTAATAGACCATCAATAACTTGAGAATCCTTGTCAAGACATTTTATGAAACATTTGGTGGATGTGTAATGCTAGTTCAAAATCATGCAATTCAAGGGTGAAACAATAAGAGAATACTCAATGTAAATCAATCCACCAACATATAGTAAAACCCCATGCAAGATATCCTAAAATCCATCATCAAAGCTCACAATAGATCATAGTTTCATAGTGCAAAATATGCACAGTCTCAATAGATAAAGACCATTCATAGTATACTCTTGAAATAGATAATCATGCATATTCAATCAACATTTTATAAAACTCCAATATAATTTGTAATCAAAATCCATAATAAAATATACCCATAGAAGATACAACTTGAAAACATACAATTTTCATAAAAAGGGAGATTGGGCTCCATGGATGAAAGGATCCAATGGATGAAACTCACATACCTTAAACATGGTTTTTCTTGATGTAGACTTGAAAGAGACTTGAAGCTTGAGTGGATTCCTTGAGATCCGGACTTATGCTTGATACACTTGAATTTGGATGAATATTTGGTTATGTGTTAGAGAGGGTTTTGAGAGGGTCTAGAGTGATATATAGTTGAAAATGGCTACGTATATGTGTTTTCATGCATAAGTGGGCATGGGGCTATGGCCCCAATGCCATTGGACCGAAATGAAATACTAAGGAATCTTGAACTGGTCAGTGCCTGGTCCACGACATGAATCCAATGCAGAGGGAAAATTAACACTGATCCGTGCCCTATGCACGTGGCGTCCTGCACGCAAATAGACACTATTTTGTGAAAATTATTTTTTGATATGGGTCCTCTAAAATCAGGGTTTTACCATTTCTCACTCAATTTTGCTCCCTAATGAAGAATATGAATTCAAATTTTTGATATCACGCACGAGTTTTGAAATATATTAAATTACGATTATGGGTATTTTCAAAGCACATTTTTGAGGCATTTCAACAACCATCCGCTCAAACTTGTAATGTTAGAATGCACTTGTATCTCTGGAATGGCTGCTAGACACTCCATCTAGGTTTGGATCTCCTCAAAGACATTGTATTCAGGCATGCCTTTTTCAAATTTAGTCACAAATATATACTTGCTCGAGACATACTATTGGGACCCTTCATTCTTCCTTATCATAATAGGCCAGTTGTGACTCCAATCTAATTATGTCAGACTATGTGTAACCAATCCCAAAAGCTAACTCAGTTAACTGGATACTCTCAATATTCCCCTCAGCATCAGACCCCCCCCTCCCCGCCCCTCTTCAAACAGGGAAGAGTGTGTGCTAATATGGAGGTTGGAGGGGAGGCTATTTTTAGTAGCTCAAACATTGGTACAAGCCACTTGGACCATTTCCTCATCATGTTAGTCTTTACTCTTTACTTACTGCTGATGTCCAACTGCTCCTTGGAGCCGCTCTTTTTAGCCTCCTTAGGCTCGTCTAGGAGTCGGTGTTTGAATTCATGAGCCTTAGGCTTCTTAATTTTTTTTGAAATATATTTTAGATACATGGTACCTACGAGAACTCTACTAGTATACAATATGTAAATGAAAAATAAAAAATAAAAGTGAAAGCAATCTTCTTTTGGATTTTCTGTTTCAAGATACCAGAAAGGACCTTTATGGGTGGTAGATAAATCTACAACCAGTAGAGACTACTCATAGAAATTAGGGTATATTTTGAGGTCTTTGAACTTGAACGATGACTTTCTTCAACGATCCATAGACAAAACTATCTGTCACAGACAAGGTTAGTAATTATCAAAGCTATTTTTCAATATTCATAGATCTATGTTCTGTAGAATAGTACATAAGCCATATATGATACTCGTCCTGTTGAGTTAACTATATAGTGCCTCTGATTTATTTTTTGCACAAAGGGCAATTACAGATCATGGAGGAATCCATGGTCAATAAAAGACCTGCATAAAGGCCTAAAAATCAGGGCAGGAAATTATTTGCTTTTTAATTCTATTTTAACAGGTTATAACCTATTCATACTATCCCAATAATCAATCTACAACCATTATGATAGCCAATTACATAATTTCTTCCAAACTTTCACACCTAATTAATCAATTGATGGTCAAATAATTATTAATCAATTCAGGCTTAGATTAGGTGCATGGGTAAATTCATTATGAGGATGTTAGGGAACTTACCTACTGAGTGGAGTTGTATGTGATGAATTTGAGAAAGAAGGAACACAAGTCAGTAGTTCATCACTTTCTAATGTCTGAAAACCCTAGTTGGATTGCAATTTTGTGCACAGGCCATGAAATTGATGGTGGTTATTCATGGAATCATGTTAGGGGTGATCAGAATGGGAGAATGTACTAGGGATTTGTGAGTATGGGTCATAAAGTTTGTTACATTTTTAGAGAAAGTGCTTGGGAAATTTTGATTTTCTTTTGTTTTAAATAACAGGAATATATCAGGTCAGGTCGATCTATATTCATACCTACCAACCAGAAAATCCCATTTAGAAACCATAGTTTCGACATTTGGCTCGTACTAGTCAGAAACTTTATTCATGTTTCTGAATCTCATATAATGGTTCTCATTAATGGCTCATGGATCAAACTATGTTCCACAAATAGTCTCATAGAATCCCATAAAATGCCTGTAGTTATGTAATTTTAACACTAGGCGTCCAAATGATGTTTCCCTGCAAAGATACAAAACACATGATGTGTTGTCAAAGTACAGCACATTTAGTGCCTTGAACAAGGGATTTTGTGAGCTCTTAAGTCAACTTTTTATTGTTTTAATGTGATTTTGTGTTAATCTTGCAGAAAAGTTAGGTTGGCATGATGTTGAAGAAACGTTATAGATTTTGCATAAGCATAGGCCATACGAGACCATCTACGAGTCGTAGCTCAAGCTACCAGTCATAGTTAGTGTCATAGCAAGAATCAGAGACCAAATATCAGAAATCTGCCAAGTGAAGGTCACTCTTACAAGGACATCCTATGAGTCATAATGCACATTGCGACTCGTATAGGAGGACTCAAAGCAAGAATCAAAAAGCCAATATGTTGGATAAAAAAAATTGAAAACCAAGACTACGAGACAAACACATGAGTCATAGCCCAAGCAATAACTAGTACCTATGGGTCATACCAGTTCATTTCAAGATGCCAAGAATCTGAGTTGGGACCCCAAATACGACTCGTAGGTCATCCTACGAGTCATTACTGCGAGACTTATCAGTTGTCAGCTGTCCTGTCTGTGTAAATTCTAGGTTTATTTTGTAAATACTATATATAATTTAAGTTGGGTGTTTTAAAGCAGTTCGACCAATAGACTATCGAGAAATATATTTTGAAGCTTTTTGTAAATTTTTTAGAGTAGTTTATTGTTCTCCCTTGGAAAATTCATTTTAAGGATTGCAAACATTGCCTTGTACTTATTGTTGATCAATCAAACTTGTGGATTTGCAATTTCTGGTGACTATTTTCTTCATTGGTATTAGCAAAGCTCTCAACTATGTCTATTATTTGTATTTTTTGTGTGTTTTGCCTTAGCCATGAGTAGCTAAACATCCACAACTTGGCATTGTGGGGACCATAGGTAGTTGACCTTGTGATGGCTTAGGTTTCCTGAATTTCTACCATTGGGGTTTTGCATGTATTATCTATCTCCCTTCATTATCATTGTCATTTGGTGGTGGCCAACACCAAACCCTGCCTATTATCATGACTCCGACCAAGGTAGTGACAAATAGAAAAAAGGAAGTAGATGACCAAATTCAATTGATGTATTCTCGTCTAATCAACCAACCAAGGGGAGGTTGACTGGGACAATAGGTAACGGTTAGTTGGCATGTCATGGTTGCCAACCAAGAGCCATGATGAAATTTGACGTTCACCTTCATAAGAGGATTGGAAGAACCTAAGTTACTATTCTGCATACAAATCACCAATTATAGTTATGTTATCTTGGGTAATCATGTTGATGAACCATGGGGAACATAATTTCCAAGTTGTCCCTATAATTTAGTGTTTCCTCGCATTATAGTTAGTGGTAGTTTTATTTTGTGTTTGAAATTCAAAAATCGCCCCATTTGGAGATTGTAGTCATAAATGCTAGAAATGATTAGTGGTGAAATCTTATAATCAAGTTCAAGATTCCCTGCGGATTTGATCCTAACCTTGGTTAGGTTAATTACTGACAATGATCGCTTTTAATTAGAGCGTGAACATCATAAGAAATTATGGCGCCGCTGCCGGGGAATACGGCTAGGTTTTGATTTGATTATACTATTAGTTAATTCTAGTGTTGATTTCTAGAGTTTCCTATAATTTACTTTTTCTGTTTGTTTTCGTAAGCTGATTTTAGGTCCAGGTTGGCTGGCACTATGACTGAACAAAAGTTCTATATTGCAAATGACTTTCGGAAACTTTGCAGAGGCCTGCTCTATTTTATTGGTAAGAGTCCGAGGATCCCCAAATTCATCTATAAAATTTCACTCAAATGTTGAGGGGGGTTCTTAGGACAAGACATCCTACTTGGGAGGCCATGGCTTTTCAGGTTTTCCCTCTATGACTTTCCAGAGTGAAGTTGTGGAATGGTGGTCAATTCTCCCACGCGATGTTTTCTCTAACTGGGGGAAGTACAGAGAGTCTTCCTATGAACTTCTATTGAGAGCCCAACCGACAGAAGCTACAGATAAACATCTGTAATTTTAAAAGAATGCCAGGAGAACCTTTGGTAGTAGTTTGGGAAAGATACAAGCAGTGCTTGGCAATGAATAAGAACCATGGTCTGACTGATGATGAGTTGGCAGCTAGCTTCTACCGAGCATTACCCTTTGAACAACAAGGGCAGGCTAATGCATTGTTTAGAGGAGTCTATTGGGAGTTCGTAAGATGACCATTTAATGAGATCACTGAGAGCATGGACAAGATATCCGCAGTTGCCCAAGTCTACCAACCCCTTCAAGAGCAAGCCAAACCATCTATTAGTACATCTATGGGAGCCTCAAGTAAACCCAAAAGTGAAAATGTTACACATTTGACGAAGTTACCACACCAGCTTTGTATCAGTGATGAACTGACCTGGATTGAGCATATGCTTGAGCAAGTCCTGATCAAGGTGAACGAACAAGATGACATTGTCTTGGAGATAAAGTTTGATGTCCTCAAATGTAACTATAAAGTGGAACAACAAAGTATATCAATGCAAAGTCTTGGTGACAGGATGGAGCAGCTTGCTGATCAGCTAGATGCAGTGCAAGATGAACAAAGGAAGAGTAGAAGGAGCAGACATGAAACTCACCGAGAAGTTTGATTATCCATGATGGTATAGTCGAGCCATGATGTTAAACAAGGCACTTCTAGGGAGGCAACCCGAGCGTCTCTTATGTGTTATTTTATTTTGAGACATTTTATCATATTTTAATTGTTGGTGGGTAATTTAATATTGTGTTGTGAGTGTTGATACTTTGAAGCAGTTATAGCAATTGGCAATTTGGTGTGTTTCAGGTAATAAGTTGCAGGAACAAACTAAGAATTAAAAAACGGAAAAATGTTGTTTGGGTGCAGCTTCTAGAAGCAGGCCTACGGGTCATAGTAAATGTCACAAATCTTGGTCATGCCTCGTAGAGGGAAACAGTAAGTACCAGAAGCTGGCACATACACTACGATCCAAACTTACTATTCGTAGGGTCCCCTACGAGTCGTAAGCAAGATTCGTGCTCAAGTACGAAGTCAAAAATTTTCTAAGTGTTGGGTCTGCTATGAGATTGGGACCTATGAGTCGTATAACTTCATACGACTTATAGCCGAGGTCTCGTAAGAGAAATCTGTAAAATTTCAAAGGGTGAACCATTTTGATAATTAGGAGACTAAAGTCTTTTGGCTCTTCATGTCCCTTCGTGAAGCATTCCCTTTCAGTTTATAACTCCCCCATTATTCCTTTTCACTATTGCATTCATCTTTACATCTTTCACCCACTAAAATTCCCTAGCAACTGAATTATGCACCAAGAACTCTTCAAATTTTTCTTCTCCTCACCATACATTCTCATATTCATCTGGAAATTCTCGTGGTCAAATTCAGTTTATCTCTAAAATAGTCTTATTGATGTTTGAATGAATACCTGATGATAGTCATATCTTGAATCTTATCTTTGTTGGGTGACCTTGATATCCGACAGTAAGACCATGTGTTTTGTGGTGTACTCTGTGCGTCATTATCTTGCAGAAATTATGTGGGATTGAAATTATTGGGTTAGGTGTGTTATAATTGTTACAGTAACATCACCTATTTCTGTTTGTGTGTAAACCCTGCTGCTTGTTGGTTACGTTGTAAATAGGTGTAGATAAGTTAGAGGCACCCTGGGTACTCTCTCCTTTCTACCACAATGACCCACTACGAGTCGTAGGTTACCCTATGAGTCATAGTGGACCTTTGTAGCAGGCAACAGTCACGGAAGATGCCTTAACATTTTCCAGGCGAGACTCATCTATAACTTGTAGCACTTCTTACTAGTCGTAGTGATGATTTCATAGCATTGATTTGAACCCTCGAAATGTCTCAAAAATGAGATACGAACCCAGCCTTCAATTCGTAGTGCACTCTATGAGTCATACCTGGGTCTCGTACCTGATTTTAGAATACATTTCCCTTAGCCAACTTGATGTTACAAAGCTACTATACGACTCGTAGGTTACCCTACGAGTCGTACCTCTACCTCATACCTGAAAACCCAAACCTGGTTCAATCTTTTTATTTAAGATATTTCATTGATAGTTGTTTGATTATTTTATGTGTTTTCTTGTTAGTATAAGACATCATGGTATGTATAATTTGGTTTGTATTAGTTTTGCAGATACAATGTCTTTAGGAGGACAAAGAGTTGTTGCCCCACCCCTAGGAGACCAACTAGGGGATGAAACATCCGATGAAAATCAACCCGTTGAGGAGGTGAACGTGTAGCCTAACCTCAAAGCCAATGTTCCCATGACCAGATCACAAAAAAGGGTTCCAGTGGAAATAATTAGCCATTCCTATTCTGAAGATGAAGGTGATGATGATGGGTCAGACGATGATGACTCCACTTCTGATTCTAGTTCTCTTGAAGTGTCTCAGGACTCACCTCATAGAGGCTATTCCTCCACAACCAGTTGATTCTGGTTACACTGTCACCTCCACTGATCTACAAAACAAAAGGTGGTGTGTTTTTGGAATGAAAGATATCTATGATAAGGGACTGGAACTTGAGAGTCAAGGGAGGTCGGTGCAGAGATTTCATGACGAGGCAAGGTAGAAAGACTCAGGGTTGAAAGGTGTACCTGATTTAGAGGTTGATATTGACCACTATGGGTTAGGGTGGTTATCACAAGTTCTGTGGAAGTATGCCCCCTACCTGATCCGAGAATTTTATGCTTCTTACTATTCTACTCTACGTGGCAACCTTTCGAGGATCATGAGGCCCATTTATGCACCACGGTTGAATGAAGTCATGGTTAGGGGTGAGATTGTCGACATCTCAGTAGAGACTCTTCGAACGGTGCAATTCGGACCTACTTATAGGACCCCACACTTCACAGCGGAATATGACCATAGGATGGCAGACATGAGGAAAGCAGTTAATCAGAATGATGCCAGGCTGAAGACGGAGTTATTGAGGTAGATAGAAGGCTAAATTTGCAAGGAAGGTGTTGAGCCAATATGGGTTACAGACCATGCCAAGCATATCTTGAAGGCTTATCTCTTATTTAAGGCAAAGCTTTGGTGGTCTATTATCGGAATGCATATCAGGTCCACATTCACGGATAGTTTGATCACTTTAGAGAGGGTCGTGTTGTTGGCAAGCATATTGGCAGGGTATGAAATTGATTGTGCTCTCATTTTGGCAGAACTGATTCACGAGTCAGCAGTCCGCATTCATCAAGCATTGCCATTCCCTATTCTGATTCAAAGATTATGAAAGGAAGCAGGTGTGAGGGTTTCTCTCCACTTGGACCTTCATGTAGTGGCTTTGCGTATGATGTACCCAAGCCTAATCAAGGCTGACGAAAACTCAATAGCCCTACAGAGAGCTATCCCACCTCCGATGTCAGAGCCATTCCTAGTAGAGCCTCAGCTTCCAAGTTCACCTCTAGCTACTACCGGCACTACTCCGGCTACTGCAGAGCCTAATCCAATGGTTGAAATCGAGTCTACACCATCGTTCAGCAGTCCAGCACCAACAACATCTTCTTTATAGGTTGACCTTTTTTTCACTTCTGTTGCTTTTCAAGCTTTATTACGTAGGGTGGCTATAGGAGAGGGCAGGCTACGGGAGTTGTCAACACGGGTCCGACTATTGATTGATCAGACTATTTGGGACTCCGAGGAGCAGATAAGGGAATTTTTTTGAGATTTAGTTGACGAGAGAGTTCAAGCAGTGGATGCCTGGGTCACTGCATTTGAGACTAGAGTCCACAGGAGGCTTGAGAGAGCTAGGCCTGCTGACGCGAGTGCAGTTATTGAAGAGTTGGCCAACTTCAACATTGACTTGTTAAAGATATTGGCAACCCGTGTTCCAGCCCCAGAGGTAGCACTGGTAGATTATGAGGTATTTGATTGGCTCATCTACCATTCGGAAACCCATTGAAAGAGGCCCCTTGATCAGAGTGACAACCCAAAACAGACCTCGAACAAGCAGAGATAAGAGGAGGATCCTATACATGAGGAGGTGGTGCAGGAGTCACTTTTGTTGGCAGTTATTCAGAGAGAGCGAGCACAACACACCCTACCTGGAGAGGGTATTTCCAGTATAACTACAGAGGAGAGGCAGCCCCAGGACCCGACAGACCAGTTAAAGACCGGTGCTTGATGTACCATATGTTTGACCCTCTTTGACCCCATCTTTTATTTTGCTTTATAGATATTTTGTCCTTGTGTTAGACAATATTATTTTTCTGTTCGTTTTTTAGTGTTTTTGTTGGATAATGTTCTTATGTTTGGTTTTGGATATTAGTCTTGTTAATTATTACTTTTCAATGTTTATATATGTTGTCATTTTCTCATCTTAAGTTTGTGTTATTACTTTGAGCACAAAGTATCATATTTTGGTGGGGTGGTGGAAGCTATGGATTAAGGTGAAGTCTGAGTAGCCTCAAGTCCATAACTTTCCCTGTTTTTGATCCTAAGGTTTTCTTACCGTGTTCTTTTTCCTTGTCGATGTTTAATTTTCTGTTGAACCGACATGGTTAGGAAGTATAGATAATTTGTAAATGCATAGTAATGTTATCTGTAGGCATATATATAGTTCTTAACTGTTCTTTAAGCTTTTGATGAAAAATTGGGTACCCTCAAAATTTTGAGGTTGTGATTATTGATGCATTCATATATTTTTTAGTATCTGGCAATAGTTGTTCTAATATTGTGAAGGTAAGCTGAGACCGAAAGCATGACCTGTTAGTCTATACTTGATTGTGGATGCAATTACCATGTGTGTTGTGAGCTTATTTTGCTGCATTCATGCATCTTGTATGGACCAAAACTTCCTTGTTACTCTAAAGTTGGTAAGGTGATGTGGTAGGTGTGAAAAGGATCATAGGCCTTTGTTCTTTGAGTGAAACCACTTTTAGCCTAAATGACCCACCAGATGAGTGAGTGAAACCCTTGTTCCAAACTTTTGAGCTTATCATGTACTCATTCATTCTTGATACCTTGCTAGCTTAACCTTGTTTGATGAAATGCCATGATATTATCCCTAGTCTGTCCTTGAACAGATGAACCTTAATTGAAGCCAAAGGCATAAGTTGAGGGTGGCTGCAGCTGGTGGCCCTGTTTTGAGGCATAGATATTGTGTACTTCATCTGAGGCTAAAAGCCTAAGTTGGGGGTGTCCCTTATTATGGTAAAGTAATAATAATTAGGTGGTTAGTTGGGAAATCAAGAAAAAAATGAAAAAGCATGAACTGAGTGAAGAAAAACAAGAAAAGTGCCTTAAATTGAGAAAAAGTAGCAAAAATGAATTTGAAATCAAGGCACGGCGGAAAAAGAGAAAAAGAATCACTCGAGAAAAGTTCAAAACAGGACAATAAGGGTGGATTGATTTAAAAGGGTTGGATTATGAAAGCAAAAAGTGTTGGTAAACATGGTTCAAGGATCACTTTTAGTCACTGTTTGCCAAAAAATACCATACCAATGCACCCTGTACCTTTGCTACAAGCCTATAAGCCCTAAAGTGATCCAACTTCACTTTATCACCAAGCCAGAAGATGAGTATAGAGGCAAGCACATGGTATTAGTCAGTATGCTTGAATTTCAATTGTGAGAGTGAGAATGTTTCCTCAGTCCCTGAATTCCAAATGTTGTTGAGTGAGTATGAGGGACTTCTTTCCAGTGAGGGCATTTACACTACTTGAGTAGCATATGACTATACCAGCGATCGTGGACGGTTGATGCTCCCCAACTTGTTATAGTTAGATTGTCAGGTCCCTCATTATGCTCTTGTTTTCTCAATAACTTTGCAACCATGTTTTGAACATGGAAGTTGGGTGCCCAGATCAGAGGACCTGATATATATATGTCAGTAGTATAGCTGCTATATATTTCTCTTTGTCTATGTAAATCAAGTCATCACTTGAGGACAAGCAACAATTCTAAGTTGAGAGTGTTGATGTGCTATCAAACTACAACATATTTGGTGCCTTAAAAACGAATTTTTGAGTTCTTAAGGCAACTTTTTATTTTTTTTATGTGTTTTTGTGTTAATCTTGCATAAAAGTTAGGATGACATGATTTTGAAGAAAAGTTGTAGATTTTGCTAAAGCATAGGCCATACGAGTCCACCTACGAGAAGTAGCTCAAGCTACCAGTCGTAAGTAGTGTCATAGCAAGAATCAGAGACCAAAAATCAAAAATCTTCCAAGTGAATGTTGCTCCTATGAGAACATCCTACGAACCATAATACACATTACGACTCATATAAGTGGACTCGTAGCAAGAATCAGAGAGTCAATATGTTGGACCAAAAAACCTGAACACCAAGACTATGATACAAGCATACGGGTCATAACCCAAGCAATGATTAGTACCTATGGGTCGTACCAGTTCAGTCCAGATGCCAAGAACCTCATATGATACCCTGACTACGACTCGTACATTATTCGATGAGTCATAACTGCGAGACTTATCAACTACTATCTATCTTTTCTGTGTTAATTCTAGGGTTGTTTTGTCAATATTATATATAGTTTAAGTTACGTTTTTAAAAGGAGTTCAACAAGTACACTATTGAGAAATACATTTGAAGCTTTTCTCATTTTTTTAGAGTAGTTTATTGTTTTCTTTTGGAAAACCCATTTTGGGGATTGCAAACTTTTCCGTGTACTCATTGTTGATCAATCAAACTTGTGGGTTTGCAATTTGTGGTTTCTATTTTCTTCATTGGTATTGATAAAGCTCTCAACTTATGTCTATTATTTGCATTCTTGTGTGTTTTGCCTTAGCCACGAGTAGCTAAGCACCCACAACCTGGGGTTGTGGGAACCATGGGTAATTGATCTTGAGATGGCTTAAGTTTCTTGCATTTCTACAATTGCGATTTAGCATGTATTATCTATCTCCCTTCATTATCATTGTCGTTTGGTGGTGGCCAACACCAAACCCTGCCTATTAACATGACCCCGACCAAGGTAGTGACGAATAGGAAAAGGAAAGTAGATGAAAAAATTTGATTGATGTGTTCTCATCTAATCAAACGAGCCTGACCAAGGGGTGGTTGACCGGAGCAATAGGTAAATGTTAGTTGGCATGCCTTGGTTGTCGACCAAGCTGCCATGGTGAAATTTGACCTTCACATTCACAAAAGGGCTGGAAGAACCTAAGTTACCATCATGCATGCAAATCACCAATTGTAGTTGTGTTATCTAGGATAATCAAGTCGACGAACCATGGGGAACACAATTCCCAAGTTGTACCTAAAATTGAGTGTTTCCTCGCATTATAGTTAGTGGTAGTTTTATTTTGTTTTTGGAATACAACCCCCCTCCCATTTAGAGATTGTAGTCATAAATGCTAGAAATGATTAGCGGTGAAATCTTGTAATCAAGAGCTCTATTCCCTGTGGATTCAATCCTACCCTTGGTTAGGTTAATTGCTGACAACGATCTCTTTCTTAACGGAGCGTGAACATCATCAACACACATCAAATCCACTAAAATATGCTAGAGAACATACAAACTCATAAGTTTTCAAATATGTAAATCGGCGGAACATCAGTCATCAAGGAAGACCCCATTGGTAAAGATCTTTAGTATACTCTCCACCGTTCTTTAATTAATGCACACAACTAGAGTGAGGCAAAATGAACACCAGAGACTCAACTAGTCCCACCATCTTAGTAACTCTTGGGAAGTAATCAAGATCTTATGTATGTCCTCTTTCTTCACACCTTGAAATTGAGCTAAGTCCATCTTCTTACGTCACTTGTACCTATGTTGCTCATCCTCTTCCAACACACCCAAGAGAGCACCTTAACTCTTCATCGTTGGTGCAAGGCCACCCTGAAATCTAAGGCCCAATGACTGATTCCCCTACCAAACTCTTCAATGTTGAAGCTTGATAGTACTCTAGAGTCCAAGACTCTACTCTAGTAAAAAAAACCTCTTGGTGTGCCTGTCTCACTACCACTCTAAGAAAAACTCTCAAGTACAACCAACACTCGTAATAAGGTATCTCAAAGAAATGGTGCAAATATATACTCTAGAGGGAATCGGTCCATTCTAGCATAAGCCTCTTTCTTGGGGAAATCATCTCTACCGCAACCTCCCGTTGGTTCCATTCTATGGGTTCAAACTTGGTCCGTAGCTTGGAATTTATCCTTACCACTAATTGGAGTCTCAATAACTGCCTCAGAGACTACTTCCACTTCTCTACCAGAAGTAGTAGCTCTTGTTACTATCTACCAAATAGACTGTGTAATAATCCAATACTAATGCAAGTAACCACATATAATAAAAATTAAAAGAACCAAAGGGATTTTTTTTCTAACAGTCTCTATAGCTCATCAAAGATAAACAACAAACATCTCCATGTCGATCCTCAAGACTCTACTAGACTTGGTTTGTACACATGTGAGACCTATAAACTTGGGGCTTTGATAACTTTTTGTCACAATCCAAACTTGAATGTGATGATACTTTCATGAACCCACAAATAAAAGTCAACCTAAAACATTGATTACACCGGTAAAAGTAAAGTAACAACTCAAATAAATTAAATGAATGGAAAATGAATCAAAACTCTTAACACTCCCAAAGTCTAGTTTCATGTGTGTTTGCCTCTACGTTTTACATCAAATTAGAAAGAATTGCAAGTCTCTTTTTTTGTGTCTCAAGAAGATCAAGAATATAAGAAGGAACATGAAGGCCCTTTGATATAAGCAACTATCTCTAAAATCTCTAAAGGAAGTCTCAGATTGAAATGAGAAAGATGATCAATAGGGTTTAAGTGTATAATCGACCAAGTATACTAACAAAGATGAGTACTAGACAATAGGATATCAAGCGAACAGTCCTATTCACCCTAAGTAAAGCCATACAAAACTAAAGTACAATATCACTCTACAATAGAATCTCTACAATTACAACCTGCATGAGATAATCAGCCTAACCTAATAAGTAATAGAACAATGCAGGAAAGGATTAATAGAAGAATTCAACACATTACTATGAACAATCAGCTTCAAATACATATATAGCAGAAGAATATTCTAGTATACAACCTGAATAAGATTCATTTAGAAATAATGAAGTTCAATCTGATGCAAATGTCACATAGAGTGATGCATGTTTTTCCTAATGATACACGCTCACTAAATTATAATTTAGGATCCATGGGAAACATATTTGCCCATGATGGCATCCATAGAGCATGTGGCCTGACCCCTCATATAGTACCTGCTACAGAGCGTGTGGCTTAATCTTTTAATTAGAACTTGCTGTAGAGCATGTGACCCGACCCCTATTGCTCATTATTTTCATAAACTATTTCATCATATCAACATCTTAGGACCAACATAAGTAGAGCATGTTCACATATAAAAATAAGAAGATGAGAATCATCAATATCAAATCACAATCCATATCAATACATAAGTTCAGCTCAATAAGAAATCAAATAAGTGGCTTAGATCGTCCACATTACATTACACATGGTTATGTTGTCACATTGCCTTTTCATTCTCCTATTTGTTTATTGTGAGAGTCATCTAACATTGCTTTTTCATTCTCCTATTGCTCTCAGGAACTTAAGCTTTCCCTTCTTTATGAGTCTCAAAATAAACAAAGCATATCCAAATTTGAAATCACATTAAGAATACAAGAATAATGATATCCAATTCATTAATTTTGAAGATCAAAGTCAAAATAGCCCGAAAATTTATTTTTGAGATAGTAGGCTAAATTTGAAAATTAACACATAATAACATTACCCAAAGAATTTAAAAATCAACAATGAAAATTGTTTTTAAAATGAAGTTAAAATCATCACATTATCATTAATTTATCAAAATCCATGTTTCTTGAGGAAAAAAAATCTACAGTTAAAACCCACGAATTAAGAATAAAATCATGAAATACTTAGTGAAGATGGAGATTCTAAGTAAATATCACTTATCCAAAAGCTAAATCTTGAAATCCTCTTAAAAATTGTTGCCCAAATTCTCAAAGCTCAAAATAAAATAGAGAAAAAATTTTGACTTTGGAAAATTAAAACATTGTCATATACTTACTCTCCGTGATTGTGGCCTGAGGCCTGCAAATATGGAGGTGAGTACTCTGGATCTTTTGCAATCGTAAGGGTCAAAAATCTTGACCTTCATAATCACATCAAGATTTCATGAACGTGGACACCCCCATCCTAATCCTCTGTGATTGAGCTCACTAGCTTTGTGAATGAGGAAAATAATCCATCAGATACCATAATTTAATAACAGACAAAACTCTAAAGGATCCTCAAGATTCATTCGGAACTCTATACCCTACTAAATTTGATATTTCAGACTCAATTGAACCTTCAAAATATAGATTCAAAGTCTTCTTGACTTAAAACTCAATTAATCACAACTAAACTAATTTAGTATTCAAAAACACCAAAACACCCTCAAAATTCTCAAAAGAGATACTAAAATTCTCCTTAGGCCTACAATTACCTTCTAGATCTAATAAAATTGTTAAAACCCCATTTTAAGTGTTTGAACTCTGAATCTTGATCAAAGTAAAATCTTAATAAAAATAATATAAACTTCTAATTTAAGGCCTTAAATCACAAAAGAACCCTAAATATAAAATCAATAACTCTCTTAGATTGAATTTCACATTTTAAAGCTGATAGAATTGATGATAATTTGAGCCTTGTAACTTCAATTCATTTCAAAAACTACTTTTAAACAACTTAAGCCTTCCAAATTTAGAAACATTAAAATTTGCCAACCTTTCAGTAAAAAATTGTAACCAAATCTACAAATGGAATAAACATGACTCAAAAACAACAATTGGAAAGAACAAAATGATAATTTTCTGAAAATTTTCAAAAATGACCTTCAAGATCATTACATCAACAAATGTTTTAAACTCTTGGTACATATTCATTGGATAGTCTGCACCTATCCTTACGTCAATTGTATCTTGCGCTTTTTTTATGATGATGAATTTCAGTTGTATATTATAATTTATATCATGAAATATCTTATGAGAATTAATTATATTATGTTTGTTAATCAATAAAATAAACTTGAGAGCGAGATCAAATTAAATTAGATGTTATACTTTCTATTAGAGGAGCTAAGCAATAAAACATAACCAAATTGGAAAACTTTTTCTTAAAAAAAAATTGCCACTAGATATAGTGTCTAGTAGTTTTTTATTAAAATTAAAAAAAAAACTCAGTAGGAATAATTACAAGTAAGGAGGACTAGACCTTACTTTGTCAAACTTAATGAGGTAATGAATCTCTACTAATTAACAAGCATGAAAATATATAAGCTAGAGAGAACTATGTATTCTGTTATCATCACAGAGTTTTTAATACACTCTATAATGATATTACCAATGATGATACTCCAATAAAGTAAAATTCTAAAAACCAAAAAGAAAATTGAGTTATCAACCTTAATCTTCTCTTTATGGATATATGAATTAAAAAAGATAGATAGCTCATCTAAAGCAATATGAAGTATTTTCCTTTTATCCTCTTCTTCAAATCTATCCAATAATATCTGATAGTTCATCACTTCTTCTTGGATTTATTAGATGTGGTCGAATCTATCGATATTATCGTGTGGTCTACTTTATCAGTCGCATCAGTAGGTGCCTTGGAACAAAATCCTCATCACTTTACCATCTCAACTATGTTACCTTCGATGTGTTTTCTTTTTGTTTTTGCTATTTTCACTTCTTTGATGCCTAGGTGAGAGGTCTCCGTTCCTAGACACTTTATCAAAGCATATGTCTAACATAATATCTTTCTTGTCCTCATCAAAATAATCATTACCTAAACCGATTGCATAGGCATTAGTTGGACTATCTCCCGATGCTAAATTATCTGTTTTATTCTTTGATATCAAACTTTTAGGAACTAATTCTGAAGCTTTTGGGCTTAAATTTCTATTCAAAAAAGGAGGTGCAACATGCTCTTCTTCGTCAACCAAATCAGCACACCTAGGAGCACTCATCTCTCTCTCTGTTTTTCGTCTGAACTAATTATGTCATCTGTGACACTAGCTTAAGAAAGTGAGGACATACCTTTTACATAATCTTTATCATTATTGATGGACAATAAGAGTTGTTGCTCAAATTCAACTTGATCCAAAGTTTGTAAACCATTATAATGAAAAATCAAAGCCAAAGTTTGCACCTTTATGGGATTAAAGCAAACTAACTCTAATTCTTTCTTCCCCTTGAACAGTGGCTAACAGATTTGTACAGACTATATCCTCATCAGATGAAAATATTAGATTAGTTGTTATATGTTGCCTATCTTCAAGGATTTAAGATTTACTTAGGCTCATCAAGATCCTAATACCTATAGAAATTGACTTTTTTATGGTGCAACTGTGTTCCAGTTCGTCGTTGAAAAAAAAGTCCAGCCATCCTCTTTGAAATCAAGGGCTGCTATCAAAGAATTCAACAATGGCTGCTAATGGCAGCTGCCATTGTTGAATATGCTACCTTGTGATGTCATCAATGACATCAATGGGGGGTGGAATTTCCCCTATAAAAGGATCTGCTGAGCTCCTTCATTCAACATTACCAAGAAGAGTGTAATCACCAAGAACACCAAGAAAGAGTGTATTGTGTGAGGTTGAGAGTTGTTTTTGTAATCTAT